>VXCM01005062.1:0-44168 GCA_014773175.1 Lucifuga dentata
AAGTTTATTAGACCCATGTCACACAATGTGGCTTAATGAACTTATAAGATGTCTGTGATCTTACATATAGGAGCCATAACTTAGACCAAATACACGTGAAAGATATAAAGTGTATTACATGGCTTCACTTTAGTGTCTGAGACGAGGCATTTTAAATTCACTCGTGCTCTGACACCCACTCACCCACTCACTACTTCAAACAAGGTCAAGGAGTAATTGATGCTAATAGATGAGGGGTGTATAACTAAGTTAACCAAAATTAAACTAGTGGGTGAGATCATGTAGTTTCATTATGCAGAGGAGAAGATTATCAGAGAACGTTTCCTCTTCTTCCACTTTTATTTCCACTCTGACCTCTGTGTGATTTTTATCTGTTAAACAAACCAAACTTTCAACTTGACTCGGTCTGTTTCCAAAGTCAGAATAATTAGCTCACTTATTTCTTTGACCTAATCACTACTACAAACAATTTACTGCGAAGTTCAGCCATACTGTAAATTTACCTCTATGTAGTTGATTACTGGTTAATGTGTTATATGTACCCTCATTATCATTTCAAATGTATTTGAGCAACATGAGGTATTGGGAATCTTTTAGTGTCAACATCAAATATGTGTTTATTAATATTTTTCTCTTAAAGTGCTCCAAGCAAAAAATGGAAAAACAATTAATATATCTTTTGGTGTTGTGAGTGAAAGAGATTCCCTAGACACAAATCAGAGCCTCATGATAAGCAGTTACTTTAAAAACCATAATTAACTTGAATCAAAATTACTTACAATGTCATTTTCTCATAGAGAGAGATTTGTCTGGCTTTGACCTTTTACTATGCATTTAAATATACAGTTATCAATTAATTTTGGAATTAACCATACATATTCATTTTTAGTTATGATTTTTGTCAGCTCCATTGTTGTTCTAATATTCACATCAGTGTGCAGGAAATAATCAGGGTCAAAATACTGAGGGTAATTCCTGAAAATACATGCTAACTTCACAGCAACACACTAAATCAGCACCACAACTGAAGCTCTGTTGTGCTAATTAACAATATCCCATTATCGACATGTTTGTTGTAATGGATGTCCCATGTAAAAGCCAATTAAAATTGGCATATAATGACATATTTAAATTACCAGACGTGTCAAATTGGCAAAGGAAACTTAAATTCTCAGCTTTAGAGTTCTGCATTTAAAGAGAAGAGGCACAGATGAATAATTCCCAAAAATTTAGCAGAAATGCTGCAACTGTGAAATAAAAACATCTGCAAAACTATAACAGATACACACCGATCAGCCAACATTAAACCTCTGACAAGTGAACATCAAGGTGTGGATATATCAGGCAGCACATCAACAGTTGTTGAAGTTGATGTGTTGAAGCAGGAAAAATGTGCAGCTTAAGGATCTGAGCCACTTTAACAAGGACCAACATGTGATGCTAGATGACTGGGTCAGAGCGTCTCCAAAACGGTAGGTCATGTGGGGCATTCCTGGTATGCAGGTCAGTACCTACAAAAGTGTCCAAAGAAGGACAACCGGTGAACCGGAGACAGGGTCATGACACCCAAGGCTCATTGCTGCTCATGGGGAGTGAAGGCTAGCTGTCTGGTCTGATCCCACAGAAGATCTGCTGCAGCACAAACAGCAGAAAAAATGGCTGCTGCTATGATAGAAGGTGTCAGAACACACAGCATGGTGGCGTGCTGCATATGGCTGCGTAGCCGCAGACCGCTCAGAGCGCCATGCTAACCCTGTCCACCACCCAAAGCTCCTACAATGGACACGTGAGCATCAGAACTGGACCATGGAGTGATGGAAGAAGGTGTCCTGGTCTGATGAATCAGGTTTTCTCTGACATCATGTGATGGCTGGGTGTGTGTGTGTGTGGTTTACCTGGGGAAGAGATGCACCAGGTGCACTGTGGGAAGAAGGCGAGCCAGTGGAGGCAGGGTGATGATCTGGGTGATGTTCTGCTGGGAAACCTTGTGTCCTGATTCATGTGATGTTACTTTAACATGTAGCACCTAAACATGCTGCAGACCAAGTCCATCCTTTCATGCAGCGGTATTCCCTGATGTCATGGCCTCTTTTAGCAGGATAACACGTCCTGCCACACTACTAACATTGTTCAGGAACAGTTTGAGGAACATGCCAAAGAGTTGAAGGTGTTGACGTGGCCTCCAAATTCCCCAGATCTCAATCCAATCCAGCATGAGATGTGCTGGAAAAGCAAGTCTGATCCATGGAGGCCCACCTCAGACTTCTAGGACTTAAAGAATCTGCTGCTAACGTCTTGGTGGCAGATACACAGGACACCTTCAGAGGTCTGAGGGTCCATGCCTCCACGTCAGAGCTGTTTTGGCAGCACGAGGAGGACCTACACAGTGTTAGGCAGCTGGTTTTAATGTGACCGATCGGTGTAAGTGTCGACGTGTATCAGAAGTAACAAGAAAGCTTTGTGTCAAAAAACAGCGAAACGATGAAAAAAAGTTTGAAGAGGGCAGCATCCAGATGCTGCTAGGAGTTCCAGCACAAAGGAGGGTGAAACTTGAGTTTGACTCATGAGGCTGGTTTGAACACGATGCCACTAGAATGTGTGTAAGAAAGATCCAAACTACAATTTAAATAAACTAATACAATTTAAATGATCTAAGACAATGACATCCATTTCAGCAAGTTTTCATGCCGACGTTTACCATATGACTGAAAGGTCTTCATTTTTGTGTCACGCTGTGTTTGACATGTAAATGAGGAAATACCTTAGTAACATCTCTTTCTATGCAAAATGTGAAGGGCTGGTAAAGGGAGTTTATGAAAGAGGGAAAATGGTTACGTGATGCTGTCTGCCTCTCCGACATGTTAAACCTGGACTGTATTTTATGAACTATCCCCACATGGACACAGGAAAAGTTTTGATAAGTCATAGGATTTATAATTGCTGTTAAGAGAGTGAAAAGACAATTTCACACACAGGCTGCATTAAACCATGCACTCAACACATGAATGAAAACCAATTCACTTATTGTTCTGCAATTTGAGCAAACGTCCGCTGTGTTCTGATCCTTAAGTATTTTTAAGAAAATTACTTTTGCACACTTTGGACATAAATGGAAAAACAAGGGAAGGAATCATACTGAGTTGACTCAGTTGCTGCTTCTATTTTCAGCTTAAAGCTAGTGAAAAAGACAAACTTTTTTTTTTTTTTTTTAACCAGCTAGGCTTTGATCTCTAATTTGACTTCCAACATGGCTTCTTTCAAGCCGTATGTTTTTTTCCCTCCTCGCTGCCCTTTTAAACTCTGCGCCTGTTAAGACTGATACTCAGAAAGAAAAAACTAAATGGAGATGAAAACAAGCCACGCTAGAAACAGTATGGCTCACAAACAAGAGGCAACTAAAGGCATAAAGCAGCCAGATTGATAACGCAGAGGAGAGGCATCCTACTGAGTATGGATCCACACACAGAAAGCCAGAATAGCAGAATGAGCCAGGAGGGGGTATTAAAAATGGGGTTCTGGGTTTAATAATGTACACAGGGCAGTCTTAGTGGTCAGGTCACACTGGGGAGTGACATTTGGATTGGGGGAGAAAGTAGATGAGGTTAACCACCCACATGGATTCAGTCCACAGCAGGGGGGGGAGTTATGCTTTGCCCATGAATGCTCAGAAGTCCACACTGTGAATGCTTTTGGGAGTNGGGGGGGGGGGAGTTATGCTTTGCCCATGAATGCTCAGAAGTCCACACTGTGAATGCTTTTGGGAGTAGGGGTGGGGGAGGGTGGGATTCAAAGGTTCCATCAGTGCAGTGACATTATATTGTACAACCCTTGAATTCACATGCATCCTGTATATACATCATATATAAGGTGCTTTGCTGTTATATATCCAAACAATAGCTTTACCCACTCAAGGCCGAGTGGGTAACAGAAAGAGATTTACTTCCTGTTATAGGTACACAGTTATAAGGTGCATTTCCATCCAACTATTTTTATGCGAGTAATGAATATGTGCATTAGAAAGCCTGGATAGAAACACCGTTAATTCGCATAAACTCCAAAATGCACATTAAAAATTTATGCACTTAGCAGAGGTGGGTCAACTGATGATTCGCATAAGATGAAATGTGAATAAAGTGGATGGAAACAGGTTATTCACATTAAGACGAGGATGTGACGTGCACTGCCGGTGAGCATGCACAAACCTACATACACCTCAGAAGAGCAGGTAGTCGTTAGCAAGCGCCTGCAGAACAATGGATCCGTTATTCGTTATTTCCGAAAAATGTATACATTTTTCACAAATAACTTGACACGTCACATAAATGATTGTTTTACACACTGAAAGTTTCACCACCACATGGTACTCAGTACACTTAACGAGTTTATAGAGTGCCAACGTGCTATTGTTAGCGTCACTAGCTTGTTGGCTGCATTTATAAGGTGTGTATAACTGCATATGGGCTATAGTAAGTATTCTTCCACACCAAGGGTTTCATTTAAACTCTGCATGCTGTGTGTTTTGTTGGTGGACATAAGTTTATGTAGGATGAAATCACCTCTGAGATAATTTGCATAAAGTAGCTGATGGAAACGCGCATCAATTCGCATTTCCTTTAATCGAACAATCAGAAATGTGCATTAAAAATGCAAATAAGTTGGATGGAAACACAGCAATAGTTAACTGTCATGCCTTTGGCTTGCTCTTTATTCCACTTCTGTTTGTTGACCCCATCCAACCCACAAAAGTGTGGACAAACACACATCTCATGGTACGAAAAGGAATGGTACCACATAGGGTCCATTAAAATCCTTTTCTAAAACTTTAAATCAATTTAGCATGCATACTGACTGACTGACTGACTGATTAATAAACTTTATTACGGCCCTTTTCCAGTGTGAACACCCCACATTCTGCATTATCAAAGTCTATTCAAACTTTTATGGAACTGGGGCAACACAGTGCTATCTTCTGTCCAGATTGATGCAGACTGTGTGTGTAGGACAGCTCACACAGATTAAAGCTCACACTCAAAGCCTCACATGTATCACAAGTGTTCACTTATAATCCAATTCTGCTTCCCACTCAGATGTCAGTTTATCTGGGGAATAGTGTGACTTCTGCTAAATACACTTGCACATGTTGGCTGTTACAGTTACGGGGGGGGGGNGGAGGATAGCTTATTAGAGCTAAAAGACAAAATTTACCTGTTAATATTAACGTAGCAAATGTTACTTAGCTAGTATAAAAACAAACCTTTGCATTTATGTATTTTATGTATTTATATTTGAAAATGTTCTTGCAGGTATTGTATGGAATACCCATTGTGCCAAAATAAAAATAATAAATAAATAAAAGAATAAAATAAATAAGTAAATGTGGAAATATGAAGAGGAATACATAAAAGAATAAATAAATGTGGGAATATAAAGACAAATTAAAAACTACATAAAAGAATTATGAGCATTTTTATTTAGTTTCACATTTTATTTGTTCATTTATTTCTGTATTTAATTATTTCTGTATATTTTTATATGTATTTGTCCCATTTAAATATCTGTATTTATTTCCTAATATGTTTTTTTTCTATTAATTTATTTTGTTATATAGTTTCATTTATTTATTTTTATATTTATTTACGTATTCTTTTTCTTTTCCATATTTTTTCTTCTATATATATTCTTTTGTCTATTCTTTTCTTTGTGGGCCAAGCTGTCAATCACCTGGCTGTGGGCGGGCCTTCCCACCCAGGCTGAGCCATCTATGGCTGATTATCACAGTACAATTTGGACATTTGGCTGTAACCAAATTAAGTTGAGATTGTTTCATGTGGTCGACTGATTAAAATAACGCTGAATTAAATATTAGTTTTAATGTTTCCGGAGATGGGAAGCTGCCAACTGCAGTGGCTCACTGCAGTGGGCAGCTGCTGGTTCTGACCGACCCGCAAACAGTCTTCACCACACCACGCAATTTTACACATAAAACTTGAAATTCTGCTGAAAGAGTATATTGGCTTTTGCCAGTTTAGACAAAATTGGCAAAAGCTGTGCAAGTCAGGCTGTGCCAGTGTATGGAGATTCCTACTTTGCTCATGCAGTGTTGTTAGCTAAGCTATAGGTGCAATTTGGTGCAGCATGCTAAGCAAAATGAGCGCTACAAAGTGAAAGGTTGATGCCGAATGTAGGGTGGTTAACAAGCTGTGGACTTCTAAGTATTTTTTCTGAGTTAACGATAAAGTGTGTATTTACAGTAGTTTGTAGACGTGGCTGTATTCAAAGACTATGACTTGAGATGTCACTTCGAGACAAAATGTGGAGAAATACAGAAAAGTTCATACCGTGAAGGAAAGAACTGGCAGCTATGTATTAGCTCACAAAATTGCAACAAGGACCAAGCCATTTTCTGATGGGGGATTTATCAGAGTGTTTGGTGGATTCTGTTTCAATACTCTGAGCAGAGAAGAAAGAATCCTTTGAACAAGTCCCTCTCAAGGTGAATGGTCACAAGACGAGTGGAGGACATCGCAGGAAATCTGGAGCTAAGCTGAAAAGCAAGGTAGACTACTTCAGCGTGTCTTCTGCTCGGGCCTGGATGAGAGCTGTGATGTGTGTGATACAGCCCAGCTCCTGATCTTTATCAAAGGGATAAAGATATTACAGAACAGCTAGCTTCCATGCAGTCAATGAAAGAGACAACAACCAGAAGTAAATTTATTTTCAGAGGTAAATATGTGCAAATAAAAAAGTTGGGATTACAGTGGAAAAAGTTGATTGGTGTTACAACTGACAGATGTCCTAATTTGACCAGGAAAAATCTTGGCCTTTTGAAGAGAATGCAGGATAAAGTAACTGAAATCAACCCAGACCAAAACCTGATACTTCTGCATTTTCAGGTCGGTCATGAAAATAAGCCATGTGGTTGATGTCGTTACAAAAGCTGTAAACTTTATTAGGGCAAGAGCATTAAACCACAGACAGTTTGTTGCACTGTTGGAAGAGCATGAGACTGAACAAACTGATCTGGGCTCAGCTGTCAGGCTCAGCCTGGGAAAATCCTCAAGTCTGGGACCTGAAATTAGAGATTCAGGAGTTTTGTCAGATGACAGGAAGGAACATCCCTGAATTAACAAGTGCAGACTGGCTGACTGATTTTGCTTTTGCTGTTGATGTGACTGCCCTCATTAATGAACTGAAGTCAAAATTACAAGGCAGGGGTCTCTTTGCACATGAGCTGCACAGCCTGTGTAAGGCCTTCACCAGGAAGCAGCTGTTTCTCTCTAGCCAAGTGGAAGACAACACACTCACACACCTCCCCACACTGAAAGAGAGGATTCCATCTGCAGATCAACTCCACACATATTCACTCACGTTAAAGACATTGCATGATGAATTTTCTAGGCGATTTGAAGACTTCAAAGCAGTGGAACCTGAAAGACTCACAGTCTCCTCTCCTTTTACATGTGATGTGGACAGCGCCCCCACTGATGTCCAACTTGAACTTATTGACTTGCAGTCTGATGTGCCGCTGGCACAGCACTTCAAAGCACTGCCATTGCTGACATTCTATTCATCTCTTAAAGAAGAGAACTTCCCACACCTGAGGAGCCTAGCCTGAAGGATGCTTGTTCTCTTTGGATCAACTTACATACTGTATGTGAACAGACATTCTCCATCATGAAATTCAACAAGTCAAGACACAGATTCCCTCTCAATGATGATGATCTGTCAGCAATGGCAGGCCATGTATTTTACACTTAAGCCTTCAGTGCTATCCTCCCACAATTAAACACCTTCTAATAACCTCAGCATGACACTATTACTATATGCTGCTGTTATTAGACATAACCAGCCCATATTCACAGTGACAGTAAGCTTTATCGAGTGGAATAAAGTGATTTAACACGAGGATCAACATCTATGTCAGTTACAACACGCTAACTGCAGAGACACGAATAGGATGTAGCATTATTACGCGTTATGACAGGATGCTGCATCACATATAAACATGGCATAGCCTAAATCAGTGTCATTACCAAAGAAACAAGAACAAACTCACAACAACCATCACATTTACTCATACGACCAGCAAGTAAGCAAAAATGCTGTAAAACACAAATAACACAATCAGATTCAACAGGCTTCTCCACAGATTCCAGCCACATAAAAATCCATCAGACTTACCAAAGCTGCTCATCATCTGAAGACAAAGTCCATCCTCCTTTCTGTCTTTATGAAGAGTTTAACCACAAGGCTGTGCATTATTGGTGCGTTTCAGTTCCAAAATGTGAAAAAAGGCATTTTAAATCCATTTCTTCTCCTCCTTCAGCCATTGTGTGTTTAAAAAACAACAGGACTAAGGAAAAATCTAAACAAAAAATCTAAAGCACTACATCTAAAAATCTAAACGTCAAGAAAGAAAGTTTAAATAAACATTAATGCTACGTTACGCGCTAGCTAGGTTTACTTGAGTTAGCTAAGCTAACCGGCTCTCTTCTTCTTCTGATGAATTTCTGGCAGGCTGTTTAGCTGTTCGCAGAATGCTGTACTTTGATGACGTAGGCCATAAGGCCAGATAGAAGGCTCTGACGTGTAAAAGAATACGCCCAACACGGCAAACTCAAAATCTGATTGGTTAAAGAATATGACAATCAACAACATCGTCCCATTTGCTTGAATAGCAGAGGAGATTCACTGGAGATTCTGAAGGCCTCAGGCTAGATTTTTTTACCCGGAGACAGCACAGGGGGAAAATCTGATTGGATAAAAGCTCTAATTTATATGAGCTGCACTGGAAGCAGCGAAACTGAGAGAGAGAGAGAGAGAGTAGCGATGAAATGAAATGAAATGACGTTAATAACAAAACTGATGGGAACGAACTTTGTAAAATACATATAGCATTAATTAAAATATATATTAAATTATAAAATCATAATTTGATGATTCTGACAATCTCTAGGCCAGCAGAGAAGGCTTTGCTGGTCCTGACTGCCTGCCAGTCTGTCAGATGTGCTGTCATAGCAACATCAGGAATGACACCTGACTGTAGTGCACTAGTTCAAGCACACCAGACACCTGAATCCTCCCATTAAGTAAGTTGATAAAGCTACCTATGGACTGCAGTTTGTATCACAGCAATCTTACTGCTGTAATCTAAAGGATTATTTTAATGAACACACTTGTTAAGGTCAATGATGTTATTAAAGTTGCAAAAAAAAAAAAAAAAAAANAAAAAAAAAAAAAAAAAGAAAAAGAAAAAATACAGGATGGTTTGTCATTGAAAACTGGAGGCTGAATTTCATGGTGCAACAAATCAAACTATTTTATGACTGTTTTCAGTCACTTTCAATACTAGTGCAGTGCACGTTCAAAACGTGCATGTTCAGACCGAGCCAGACTTTATGGTGTGCGCTGCAGCCTGCCATAATTTTGTTGTGCACTTCCTTGTAAGCTAGCATTGTAAACTATAATTAACATATTTTTTGTGGCTGTGACTACAGTATATACTCAAGTATAAGTTGATCTCGTATATAAGCCGACCCCCTGATGTTGTTCCATCAGTTTATTTGTTTAGCAAATTACCTGTTTTTNTATAAGCCGACCCCCTGATGTTGTTCCATCAGTTTATTTGTTTAGCAAATTACCTGTTTTTCTGGGCATTGCCATAGTATTCCTGTGATTTTCTGAAAATAATCCACGTACCAGTAAACATGATATTTATTTCAACAGCTGACTACTGTAACTGACATTAGCTGATATTAACTTTTTTGGACTCCTCTTGTTCATCTGAATCATCAAACAGTTCATTCCAGTCCTGCTCTGTGTAACGTACGGTATTGTATTGGTATATAAAACAGCATTTTTATAAGGTCATCTCTGATTGGCCCATTCTTTTGTCTTTGACCAATCACAGCAGAGCTTACTGGCCTCTGCAAAATGTGCTGATAAGATGTTTAGTCAGGAAATATCTCATTCTAAGGTATGATTTAAACTATTTCCATGGGTAGTGGTAATGGTAGTATTTCCACCTGGAAATTTCCTTCTCTGGGATCAAATTTGAATTTCTCATGTATAAGCCGACCCCCTGATTTACTTTGTGACATTTGGTAATAAAAACTCAGCTTATATTCGAGTATATACAGTAATTCTAATCTAATGATAGAAATAGAAGTTTAAGATTTGTCAGAATTGTTTGGCCCTCGGCAACAATCTGGATTTCTTATGTGCATCCCCNCCCCGAAAAATAATTGCCCAACCGAGCCATACTGTAAGCATATTTAGAAATAAGGAAGGTGAATGCTAAGTGCTAAAGTGATCTCATATTACAAACTGTACAACTTATTTGATTGTCTTATTTGATTTTAAAGGGAATGGAAAAAAGGCTAACAAGGTCACTTCACTATGACAAATTGTAAACATATCCAGGGAAATGTTAATATATGCAAATTAGCTTATAAAATGCAATATTAAGATAAAAACAACACAGTGAATCCATATGATGAGGAAACATGCCCAGCTGCTCCTCTCATCACAACCGGGATCATTCCAAACTGACAGATTTACCGGCTAATCATGTTGTGGTGATTTCTGTTCCGTGTATCAGTGTTGGCCTCGTGTTGGCTGGTCTGAGTGAGGAAAATGACCTTAAATTGGGGCATCTGGGTCACCCTAATTTGGACATTTGCTCACTAAAACACTGACATCAATCAAACATAAAGTCAGTCAGCTGTATCACTGGCTAAATGATCCGCTGTCAAAAAGGGCTCAGCATCATGTTCTGTATCCCGTGAAAGATGCTGTGTGTTTAGAGATGCAGCCAGCAGAAAGCAGAGGACCTCCAGAGAGTGTGTGTGATGTCACCTGGAAGCCCTTTGTGAAGCCTTCATCAAAACCGATGATGATGCGTTTCCTGCAGGGCATGGCTGCCCACTGCTGAGGCTACAGCACCTACAGATATATCGAATATGTGACCAGAAAACGGATGGCTTCTTTGACCTTGAAACCAAATCAATGCCACAGTGATAAAACTGTGCATCTGGTTGTTCAACATCGACCTGGAATGTCCTCACTGTCCTTCCCAAAATAATCTCGATGATATGTGTCGGCAGGACATATTGTTTCAGTGCTGCAACAAAGCCACGGTCCACTCAACTGCTCAAAACGTCCACGATTGATTCCTCAAGCTGTGGCGGTCAAACCTGTGTCGAATCATCGCAGGAGGCTCGCCGCTCACCCATTAGACACACGCCACGGCGGTGTGCTGTCTTGTAAGCAGCCTCTTGCTGTTTTGTGAAGGCAGAATTAGATTTCAAGCAGGGTGGGAGTAAATATTATTTTGTTCCCAGCAAGGCCCTGAGTGGTTCCTATGTGATACTGCAACCTTTTAATGGAAGCTTATCAGCTGCAGCCAAATGCCCTGCAAGGACTCCGTGTAATACCGCTGTTTGCTCACAATCAGCATTGTCTTTAATAAATGGGGCTGAATATTAACTAATCTTTTGATCTCACTTTCATTAGGCCACCCCAAGTGAAGTGGATTCTTCTCTACAAATTAAGCCCCACTCTGCCAGACGCCCACAGCCCTGCATCTTATCCTCATGAGGGAAATGAGCAAGGACACAAAACACTCTTATTTAAAGATAAGTGGTAAACTGCTTTAATTAGGCCTTGTTTTCAAACTTTCTTCAGGAGAAAAGTTCTGGTGTTTTCTCTGTGTGCTGGTTGCCAGGCTGCATATTCAAGCTCAATTACAAAGACGTGCCAACATCAGACCACACACACACACACACATACACACACACACACACACACACAGCAGCGTGAACCAGAATTTACTCCGGTAGTGCTTTAGGATGTATCACGTAGGACAGGATTGTTCCTGCCGTTGGAAGTTGTTTTTCACTCAGTCGTGACTTGTGACCAATTATTCGGTCCTCCACACAACCTCACACACTTCCCAGCATGCCGGTGTCTGGCGTCCACAGCACCAATATTTATGATCAACGACTGTTCCCTAATGAGCAGTAATGCTACACTATGTTGGTTACATTTTGATTACTGCGGCACTGTACAGTTTGATTACTGCCTTTGTGTCACGTATCTTCTAAAGTAGAGTATGCGCTGCGTGTGCAGACTGAGGCGAGGCGTTCTATATGGGATTTCAATCTGTCACGTCTGATCCTGTCATCATGAGCTCTTTCAGCCGTACATGAAGCACACAGACTTTGATTTGTGAATAATGCAATAATGACTCCAACGTAGCAGCTCCAGCAGCACATATTCTTTATCAAAGCAACATAAGAATACATTTAGGTCATAACTAATCAACTTTTATTCTCCTGCCTCATTATAGCGAAGCCTTAGCTCACAAACAAAGGACTGAATACACGTTCACCTGTTCACTTCCCCCCCATTAGGTCCGCATAATGCCTACTAATTATGTTTGCTCATCTATAAGCCTTAATTATGCTACGGGCTGGTAATTAGCTGGGCGAGAATAGGTGCATATGTTACTTCACTACCAACCTGGCAGTAATAATGGCTATTCATCTCTAAGGAGAACCCTGTGATTTTCCACAGGAACAGCTTGAAGTGTTAGTAGTTTCAATTACAGCATGCAACGGTATTTTATTTTTGTTAACCAATGTGAAAAGTGCATAATGAGACATCACAGGATGTAATAACCGTGTTATGCTGCGTGGTGCTCATAGTCATCATCGGCTGAAAACACACCAACCAAAGCAATTCAATTCCACACTTTACTGCCATGTCAACTTTACAGTTGCTAGGAATTTGGTCTGTGTGCTCATTGTGATCAGACAGACAGACATTCATTCAAGCTAAATGTAAGTCCTGTGACACATTTAGAACGCTGACTGAAGACGCCAAACTGAAACAGTGGTTAAATAAAATAATACTGTGACTTATTTAAAATACGAATCTCTATGCACATTACCGTTCCTGAATCTGGTCATGTTTGGGGGGGGAGAGATTTCAGCTTTTTCCCCACAGGGAGGCATTTGAACAGAGGGTTAGCTAGATGTGAGGGGTCTTATAAGATTTTTTTTTTTTTTTCAGACATGACTCATGAATTTTTTTAGGGAGCTTAATGCCAATGATTTTTTTGAAGCTGTGCACACAATTCTGGCTGTTTTCCTTCCTGGGTTGTGATGTTATTGAGCCACACCGTTACTGAAGACGTGAGAATTGATTCTATCACAGCTTAAAACTAAAGGTTCTTTGAACTTTTTCAGCTGGCTGAGAAATACCGATCATTGGTGGGTTTTGCTTAGTCAGGTTGTCATGTTTTCTGACCACTTCAGTGGTATCCACAAACTTAAAGGACCATACCACCCATTTGCATGCTTAAGCCTAATATATTTAATTTTCATACAAGTAACGTTACTGACAATCATTTCCCAAAGCATACTACTGGAACAGTGAATTAAAAATGTTTTTCCTACCTTTCAGACCTCCATTGGTTTCAGTTCATTCTGCTATTAAAATCAACTTGTTGATACTTGAAACATTCTTGGGATAGGTAATCCATCATCACCAACAAGACGTGTATTCAGGTTTTTTTAGAAGTTATGTAATTTTAGTGTTTAAGCTCAATAAAAAGCGTGGAGTGAATGTATGCCTCCACCGGGGAATATAGTCCCAAAAGAAGACCTGTGTTTATGGAAAAATTTAAAGGACCATGACTTCATAAGGCTGTGTAACTATTAGCAGGAGAAACATGGATTTTTAAGGTGGATGTATCACTTGAATATTTAATTTTGAAAGATTAAGAGATTTTGCAAAATATCAGGAAAGCTGAAATATGGTTTTATCCTTTGAGAAATGATTGTCAGTAACGTTACATGTATGAAAACTGAAAATATTAGGCTCAAACATGCAAAATGAGTGGTATAAAACTGAACACCTGCTCCACCTCCTGGCCACTGATTTCCAAGAGTTTGATGACTTTGGGGTCTTCTGAAGTCGTGATCGTCTCTCTGGTTTTAGAAACATTTTGTTATTATGATACCAGCGAGTCAATAAGGGAGACGTCATCCTTTAACACTCACAGGACTCACACTACAGATTGAATGAATAGCTGCTAGAGGCATGGGTTCTTCGTTCTATTTAAAGGACCATACTGGTGATTTTGCACATTTGAGCCAATAACTACAACCTGCATATATGTTACATCACTGCCAAATATTTTCCAAAACCTAAAAGTGTATTTTAGTTTTTCTTTTATTTTTTCAAACCCCTAATCTTTTTTGAAATCAAAAAAGATTAGTTCAAGTTCAAGTGATGCAATTGCTTTAAAATTGAATGTTTCATCTAAGATTTACACATGATTGTAGAAGTCACAGCTGTTTTACTTTTTCTGCAAACGCCGTCTTCTCCTGGGACTATATTCCCTAATGGAGAAATACATTCTCTTCTGTGTAGCTCCTTCTTCAATCAGCTAAATTAAGTAACTTTGACCAAAAAAAATTACATTTTGTGAGGGATTATATATCTGTAACGTTTCAAGTCTCTGGAAGTTGATTTTTATAGCGTACAACTGAAAACTTTTGCAGTATGGAAAGTAGGAAATCCATTGTAAAATTTACTGCTCCAGAAGTATATTGTGGAAAATGGTTGACAGTAATGTAATGTGTATGTTGGTTGTTATATTTTTGGGCTGAAATATGCAAAAATCACTGATATGATCCTTTAAAATGCACCAGAGGAGCCTTAAACAATCAGACACACGCTATGCAAACCTCCTGCACTTCCTCTAAAAAAAAAAAAAAAAAAAAAAACACCGTCAAGGAAAATGGCGTAAATTATTTAGCACCTACATATTCTTACACTTTCCCAAACTACGCATCATGCATCCACAGATTAGAATTGAAGTCACATTTGAGGACAAAAGCCATCTAAGGCTGGATTGACATGATCATGCACGTGACCTGATTCCGATCTTTTGCTCACATGTGACACATATCAGATACGGTTCATGAAGATGTAAATGGTAAAAAGCCACATGGAATCAGATATTCTCAGTTTCTATTTGGGCCACTTGTATATATGGAAATAAATCAGATACGTATCAGATATCCACCAATGTGACTGCTGTCTAAATCCACAGATCAGAATTTCCTTCCCATTCTGACTCCTACGTAACGTTCTGCTTTATCTGCTTATGATGATGTCAGCATCAATATGATGACGCTCTCTGTAAACAGAAATGGAGGACATACTATATATATATCAGACATGCTGATGTGTGTTTATGTCAAATAGATGTGTTAGTGTGTGATAACAGGCTCCTGTTACAGCAGCAAAACTCCAACTCCACCCACTTCTCCTCCGTGATTAACCGATGAACATACATGTCCTGATGGAGAGATAAACGCTCACACAACATATCAGATGTTTCTCTCTGCATGTGAAAGTTTTAACCTGCTGATCAGATTTTAAATACTTCTCTCATCTTAGAACACTGAAGCATTTTTTTTTCATGTGTCTCAGAAATGTGCACGTACATAGCTGCATCCTGCTGCTACAGGTCAAAGGTCAAAGCGTGTAAATACAGGTATCAGATATGAGCCGCTTAAAAAAGAAAATGTAAATATGCTGAACAAAAAATCAGATAAAGGCAAAAGATCAGAATTGAGCATCAAGACTTGTAGAATAAATCCGGCCTGAGAGCCCCCACCCATCCCACCCCACCCCANCCCCACCTCACCCCCCACCACCATCACCACCTCCAACTTTCTCTCCTTCAATCTGACCAACTGTGATAACCATCACATATGCAGTCCACAGAGTGGCATTTCCCTGGTCCCTTGATCCTGAGGGCCCCTTGGCAGAGAGGAAGCTCCTCCAAGGTCAGCCCCCCAGGGACATGTGGGGTTGCTGGCCCCAGCTCTGCAGCTTAGATGGAGGTCAGCTTGCAGAGCTTGGGGTGGGGTTGGGGAGGTGGGGAGTGACGTGGTTAAAGGAAAAGGCTACACAGCAGAAATGCCAGAAGACAACTCTGGCAAATGAAATGATGGGAAATGTCATCCAGTACAGCTGGATCGCTTTCCCTCCATATTGAACATTAACACAGTCGATCACACGCGGCCTTCACTTTGCACTCACAAGCATAAAGATTCCACGAACATAAAGATTCTGCAGTGGATGTTGTTGTGGAACGATCAACTCCACAGATCAGAGCTGCTAAAACAGGTGAAAGCCAGCTGGACTCGCTGAATACCCTAAAGCCGGATTATGGATTTTTTTTTCAGCAGAAGGATGAGTGCGAGGCATCCCATATCATCTTCCCTCGCATCTTCCTTTTGTTTTTCCACTGGGCTTTAGCCAGAGTTACTTAACCAGAAAACTTTGATTGTTTGGCTCTGCCCGGTGAGATTTAACTCAAACAACAAGATTATTGCCTCCAGTGCAGCTCTGCCTCTGTGAAACGCTTGCTGAACAAAAAAAAAAAAAAAAAAAAAAAAAGCCCAGTTTGCTTTATTGTCGTCAGTACATGTGATGTACAGCCTGTTACTTGGTGTAAAAGTGGCTGCTAATTATCTAAAATATTATTTTTTCAGTGAAGGCTCTGGGGATGAATGTGGAAATGTGGCTTCTGTTCTTTTCGTTTCTTCTTTCTTTTTTCTTCAGCCAGTTGCCCAGGTGGCTATTTAAAAGGTATTGTTTGAGTTTCCTTAGTCTACGTGGTGATGTGTTTCCAAGCATGCATTAAAATCTGTTTTGTTTTGTTTGTTTTTTTTTTTTAATATTTTGACCCTGGTATCATCTTAAATGAAACAGGGATATTATTGAGCTGCTGCCTCTGTGTGATTATGGCCTAAAGGGAGGATCCTGACAATGAAACGTAGAAAGCTCTTTCAATTGAAAACAGCCGTACAAATAATTAAATGTGCACCTCAGAGTAGCTGTAGATGCTTGCAAGCCAGCTTAAAAATATATGTATAATTTACAAAATCATTGCTTTTCAGCACTAAATTGAACAATGAGATAGTTGTAGATAAGTTATAAAATCAAATGAGATGATAAATCGTCGTATGCAGTAGAGCAAAACTGGGTTTGTGCCATCTTTAGAAATGTTCTGGAAGATAACATCTGATATAAACTGGGGCAAAAGCACAAAATCTTTTCATGCCTGGCTATTAATTTTGACAAACAAAAAAAAAAAAAAAAAAAATTCTAATTTAACTTCTGGGTCATCACTATTTTTCTTTATCTTAACATCTGGTTACTCTAACTGTTCGTGTCATGTTACTCCTGTTTTATTGTTGGTGGTTTTTCTTATTAAATAAATTATTTATTTATTTGTGTGTTTTGTCAAAAGTTTTTTTTTCTTTTTCTTTTTGTGACCTACTCTTTATTTTGAGTCGTCTCTTAGCTCTGTCAGAGTCCCTTTATGTTTTTACCCATTAGTGTGTTTTGTTTCACTGTTTACCATCACTACTGTGTGGAAAATCCAAACCACCCATCAGTCCCACTACAGAACTCTCTGCTGGATAAACAAGTTTCCCATAAGAAACTACAAGCAGAAATTTTGGATATTTTATTCCTGTCCTACCTCATCATATTTGATGTGTTACTGTCACCCTCACATCTACAGTAAAGGGCCTGTGCCAATGTTTGCATTCTATAATGCAGGGGTAGGAAATCTTTGCCATGACTCAGCCACTTTACAATACAGTCATACCCAAAGTGCCAATAATCACTGTATATACTCGAGTAGAAGCCAAGTTTTATTATCAAATTTCACAAAGCAAATCAGGGGTCGGCTTATACATGAGAAATTCAGATTTGATCCCAGAGAAGGAAATTTCCATGGAGAATAGTTTAAATCATACCTTAGAATGAGATATTTCCTGACTAAACATCTTATCAGCACATTTTGCAGCAGCCAGTAAGCTCTGCTGTGATTGGTCAGTTACGGTAATCAGCTGCTGAAATAAATATCATGTTTACCGGTACGTGGATTATTTTCAGAAAATCACAGGAATCTTCTTCTTCTTCTTTTCCTTTCGGCTTTCCCTTCAGGGGTCACCACAGCGAATCATCTGCCTCCATCTAACCCTATCCTCTGCCTCCTCTTCTCTCACACCAACTAACTTCATGTCCTCTTTCACTACATCCATAAATCTCCTCTTTGGTCTTCCTCTAGGCCTCCTGCCTGGCAGTTCCAACCTCAGCATCCTTCTACCGATATGTTCACTATCCCTCCTCTGTACATGTCCAAACCATCTCAGTCTGGCCTCTCTGACTTTATCTCCAAAACATCTAACATGCGCTGTCCCTCTGATGTACTCGTTCCTGATCCTATCCATCCTCGTCACTCCCAAAGAGAACCTCAGCATTTTAGTCTCTGCTACCTCTAGCTCTGCCTCCTGTCTTTTCCTCAGTGCCACTGTCTCTAAGCCATACAACATCGCTGGTCTCACCACCGTTTTGTACACCTTTCCTTTCATTCTTGCCGAGACTCTTTTGTCACACATCACACCTGACACTTTTCTCCACCCATTCCAACCTGCTTGCACACGTTTCTTCACCTCTTTTCCACACTCTCCATTGCTCTGGACTGTGGACCCTAAGTACTTAAAATCCTCCACCTTCTTTATCTCTATTCCCTGTAACCTCACCATTCCACTTGAGTCCCTCTCATTCACAGCCATGTATTCTGTCTTGCTGCGGCTAACCTTCATTCCTCTCCTTTCCAGGGCATATCTCCACCTCTCTAGGTTTTCCTCCACCTGCTCCCTGCTCTCACTACAGATCACAATGTCATCTGCAAACATCATAGTCCAAGGAATACTATGACAATACCCAGAAAAACAGCTAATTTGCTAAAAAAAACTAAATAAATTGATGGAACAACATCAGGCGGTTGGCTTATACTTGAGTATATATGGTACTTTTTTCATAAAATAATTTGTAAATTGTGTTTTTACAGTATTTGATCTGTATTTGAATAACCAAACGGGAGCATGGCGGGAGAGGGGGTGAGAATATGGGAGAAACCCGGGGAAAACGGAAGTGTTGACAGGTGTGATTTAATCATCCTCACGCTAGTACCAGTTGTCTTATTTGACCCTTATTTGAAATAATGCACTGTTACTCAGTGTTGTGTAGGACACACACACACACATGCACACACACAAAATACTGACAGGCATGAAGAAGTAGCAGCAGTTTAGTTGATCTCTGTCCCTGTCTGTCATGGCTCAGCTGTGTAGGTGGATAGTTTCAGCACACACACTCTCAGTGTTGTGTGTCAGGCGACTTTTTTTCCTGTTTGGCTTCAAAATGACTCCGCACACTTTTTGTCCTACATGCCACACTTTCACAGCAAAGGGTGCATCTCCTCTCCGATATCCTCTGGCAATAAATCCATACTCCTTTGTCCACTAGGCTGGAAGGACGACTGGAGCTTGGTTTACTGGCCATAGTAACGCTGCTGAATGCTAGTTAGCTGACACCGACTGAACTTCCTAGAGTAGAGGCTGTTTTCGCAGTGACGCGCTGAATCAGGGACGCGCTCGCAAGCTGCATTTGCGCACTAACTTCATGATTTAAATTTCAAAGTTATTTGTTAAAATTTTTAGGTAAGAACACTTATAGTGTGCCATATTTCAATAAAATAATAATTTTAATTTATTTTTTTCTCCTCTGCTTCGTTGTAATTCTCCTCTGCGTGCCAACATAAGTAGCCTCACATGCCAGCTATGACACGCTATCTTCCTATCCTTATTTACTATACACTATTACACTATATCCCTGCTATACACTCTAGCAGGGGTCATAGGTTACTGACCCCTGCTACAGGGAAATTAGCTTTATAATTCAGCCGTCCCTCCTCATTCCTAACAACAAAACAATAAACCAGCTTCATCGCTCCCCCACATTTCTGTGCATCGGGTCAATGTGCCAACTTCAGAAATATACATCCTAATACCCGTGTCTGTGTTGACGTGTTAACTTAAAGTCCCAGTGCCTTTTGATGAGTAGGATCAGATCTCAGAGGAGAATGTGATTAAAAGTTACATTCTGAATGCCAACAATCCCCGGCAGCGGGGCGGATTTTCCACGCAGTGTGAAGTCGTAAGCTCATAAAAGACATACACCAGCGATTCCAACCATGTAGCCACAGCCTGCTATGATGACACAGAACTGGCTCTTCGTTCTCCTCCCTCGCTCCCTGTCCTTACTCCTTCCCTCGCACGCTCGCGCCTCTTTTCCTCGCCACTGCTCCAACATTTGCTTTGCTGGATGACTTTCAAAGCTACTTGTTCCACTTTCTTACATTTATGCTAATTGGAATGCAAATGCCGAAGTTCCATTTTAAGCCTCTGCTTTAAGGAGGGGGGGCGGAATGCGGTGGGGGTAAGGGGGGAATGAATGACAGAGTATTGACAACCGTGGCTCACCGCTCCAAAGACATCAACGCTGAAAAGCATTCCCAAGGATGAGGAGATGACAGGGTTAGCAAAGGACAACCAACATGCTCCCTCTCTTCTTATAATAATTGTTAATTCAAACGCACGCTATAACTCCAGCGGGGAACCTTTGAGAAGCCGATGTGCGGAGCTGAACCGGTGGGTTCTCTCTTACATGAGGTGCATTGTTCCGTCTGTGCACCAACCTAATCTCACGAGAGTTGCACAAGAGGACAGAGCAAAGGTTGAATAAGCCTTTAAAAAGCCCGCCGTGATCAAAAGACTTTGCCTGCTGGAACCTCTTAACACACATTTACCTGGGAGACAGGAGGCGTTCTCTCTAGTCGTGTGTAATGAATACAAAGCTATATTCATTTTGAGTCATCTTCATCTAAGTGTGAGTGAGTAGTGACATGCCAGGGTCATGACTCTGAATAAGGTGACACACTTTGTGCTGAAGGCTGCAGCAAGTTTCTGATGAACTCACTGTCAAAAAAGTTTTGGTGACTATGAATGTCCACGTTGAATAAGGATAGGAAGATGATAGAGGAGGAGCACAGATCTTTAGCTTTGAAGGTGTGTTTATGGGACACACTTTGTTCCAGACAGAAAAATAAATACCATATCATTAAAAAAAAACAACCCCACAAAGATGCAAACAATTGTGAACTCAATTTTAAGGCTTGGAAAGTGAATTGTAATGGGTCAAATATTAAAGTTCTCTTGTGGTGACATATGATGAAGACTGATTCAGGTCCACAGGAAAAAAAAAATAGAAAAGGCAAAATTGAATTTTGGTAATACAGTATAAAGTATTAATTAGAAATCCCTACACTCTCATTTTCAATAGCATTTGAATTTGTTGATTTGTGGATTGCGCTGCAAGACATTAAAAGATAGATGCAAATTTGTGAAAGGCGAAATAGTTATTTTGAGTCTATTCTAGAGTCATATGGAAAGAAAAAATGTAAAAGTAAGCAAACAAAAACAAAGATTCTGGAAATATTTTGGATATTATTTCAAATGATAAAGCTTGGCCAAACAGCTCGGAAGATGTGTGTGTGTGTGTGTGTGTGTGTGTGTGTATATATTTTTTCCATCATGCTTAACACTTTCAAATCACCACACTTAAACCTGCTCACATAAAAGACAAGCATAACTGAGTTCATGCAGAAAAAAAGAGTCAAGGATATACAGATATGATGGAAAAGGTGCAGGCTGAAGCCATAGCTCATTATATAAATATTCAGCTTTTGAGAACAAAAACTAAATTTTCAAAATATTAATCATATGGAGCAGTGACACACTTACAGGTTTTGTAATTGTCAAGGATATCATTTTTAAGCATCTTTGTTAGCTTAATCCATTAATTGATTTATTTTGTGACAGAAAATTAATCAACAATTAATTATTTTAATCCTTCATGGAGTAAAATGATGAAGCCGAAGGTTCCGGGAGCTTCTGATGGGTTCTATGTTTTTAGAGACACACATGCAGCAACAGGATTATATTGTACAGAGAAAAGTGCACAGCTGAAAATTATTTCAACCCTTTTTTTTTTTTTTTTTTTTTAAGAATGAGGCTTTTAACTTGCAGCATATTTTCAAAAGCAATCACACAGAACATTACCAATAAAAAAATAAAAGAAGTGAAACTTCTTTTTTTCTTCTTTTGAGAATCAGCACTCTAAATTGTATGTCTTAACAAGTGTTCCATTTTAACTTTTCATATTACTACTTCTACAAAGGAGGTGGAGGTTTTCACCTATTTCTCTTGGTTGGTTACTTTCGTAGCATGAACATTTAAAAAAAAAAAAAAAATCTGAATTGATATTGACTAAATCTGGCAGAAGGAACCTTTTAAAAATTATTGGATCAGCCTCTGGTCACGAATCCATGCCAAAATTTAAAACGACTTATTGTTGTTTAAATGTTGCTTTAATGCATTTTGCTTTGTGTAAAGCACTTTGTGTTTGAATGATGCTATGCAAATAAATTCTCGTCTTGCCTTGTTAACATTTCAAAATAGAATGTTTTTCTTTATTTTCGTAAATTTTCTTCAAAAGGGATACACCAATGTCAATGAATATTTTCAGGAGATTTATCCTCCGATCAGCAGACGCAACTTGGTTCAGATCTGGACATGCAACAATGATAACTGTGTAGCTGAGATTTTGCTGATTTACCATATATACTCAAGTATAAGCTGAGTTTTTATTACCAAATTTCACAAAGTAAATCGGGGGTCGGCTTATNATACTCAAGTATAAGCTGAGTTTTTATTACCAAATTTCACAAAGTAAATCGGGGGTCGGCTTATACGGGAGAAATTCAAATTTGATCCTAGAGAAGGAAATTTCCAGGGGTGAAATACTACCATTACCACTACCCATGAAAATAGTTTAAATCATACCTTAGAATGAGATATTTCCTGACTAAACATCTTATCAGCACATTTTGCAGCAGCCAGTAAGCTCTGCTGTGATTGGTCAAAGACAAAAGAATGGGACAATCAGAGACAACCTTATAAAAGTGCTGTTTCATATACCAGTACGGTACCGTACGTTACACAGAGCAGGACTGGAATGAACTGTTTGATGATTCAGACGAGGAAGAGGAGTCCAGAAAAGTTAATGTCAGCTAATGTCAGTTACAGTAATCAGCTGCTGAAATAAATAAAATGTTTACTGGTACGTGGATTATTTTCAGAAAATCACAGGAATACTATGACAATACCCAGAAAAACAGGTAATTTGCTAAACAAATAAATTGATGGAACAGCATCAGGGGGTCGGCTTATACATGAAATCAGCTTATACTTGAGTATTTACAGTAGTCAGCCACAAAAAAAAATATGTTAATTATACTTTATTTCTTGTTAGGCCACCATGCTATTAGAATAAAGCAAATTTTGTCCAGGCTTGCTCAGCTTTGGAGGAAGTACAGTATGCACTGTAATGAATGACCTTTTAGTGAGATTTTATTTCATTTTTCTTATTTCTTATTGTAAGCATGAACCATCTGATGCATCTAAATCAAACGCCCAGGCATGTTTTGTGTGTCATTGAGGCACTTTGACTGGATGTTGCATTATGTCATCATTTGGCCAACAGAGGAAGCCTTTTGGATGTAGTGAATAGATTTGTGTTCAGATTCAGTGAATAGGTTTGGAAGGTCACACAGTTTTACAGGAGTCGCTGGAGCAATAATGTAGATTCAATTTACAGTCCAATAAAGGCACCAAAATACCTAAAGACCTTTAAAAGGAAATGTTCCATTGAGGCTCTCTGCAACTATCAGATGCCCTTTACCTTTTTCAGTTTTCATGATGTTGGATACACAAGAAAATCACAACCCCGTATCTACAATTTTGGAGATTTTTCAAATATAAAGGAAAAAAATCCCAATATTTTCCCAAACTTTCAGATAAAAAAACTGTCACTAAAAATTTCCACACAGATTTTCACCCAGACTACATTAAATTGGCTGATGTCTTTTACCTTCTAAAACTCTTGAAATCTAAAACCAAATGTTCCATTTAGGTCAACCAAGGTTGAGACTCAAGGTTTTTACACAGCAACAGCAATATTTTACAAGTGTATCTCATGTATTTGGCTTTAAAGTCAGTAACTGCTAATATAATCTAGAAAATACAGAGTATATATAGTAATCAGATAAAGTAGTGGAATAAAAAGTACCACAATTTCCTCTATAGAAAGCAACTCAAAATGGAAATGCATCATGAAAAATACAAAGTACCTCAAAAATAGAGTACTTGTAAATGTACATTGTTACTTTACATTTCTGTGCTGCAGGGCTGTTTCTGGAAGAAAAAAAAAACCTGGACATGCAGACAAATTATTTACTCCTTTATATATCATGTGCCTTGCCGGGGATGAAGATGTACAGGACGTAGTAAAAGAGCGGCATGCACAATTTAATATAGGAAGCATAATAGTCTATTAAAAATACATTTGCCAAGCCAAGGAATACTGTTGAGAACAGGCCTATCCATTAAGCTGTCTAATATGACGTATAATTGCATCGTCTTGGCACGAGGAAACATGCCGGAAGCATCTCAGGGGGAAGAACACCAAGACCAGTTAAAGGCCAAAAGAGACAGATTCACTTCACGTAGCATTCATGTTCTACTCACTCTGCTGTGCTGAAATCTTTCCATTTGCAAATATCTGTAGCCTAAATACTATAATGTCTGCTTTAAATATGCAGTTAGACTTTTTAATAAATTTGTGATTTAATAGGAACATTCTGCAGATCATGCTTTCATTTTGTTTTTTGGTTATTTCATTTTGTAAACTCAGAGGCTTGTCTAGTGTTGGTGTTTAGCACTGATAGGCAGTTTTCTGCTTCTTCTGGTCTCTTCTCTGCATCCATTTCTCTTTCTTCTCCTTCAGCCACACAAGCTTTTGACTGTTCTTTTTTTTCTCATGACAGCAGCTGCAGCATGGTGCTCAGCCTGATCATCTGACAGGTTGTGTCTGGCTGCAGCAGACGGTGGGGTGGGCTGTTTGTACAGCTGGAAGAGCGTTAAATCCACTGATATTAGCACTAGACATGGAAAGTTCAATTCATTTCCAAGAATCAGATCAGTTATACCATTCTATGAGAAAGACTGGTTCATGACCGATTCATCTGGGGTTGCTTCCTTTTATTTTCAGTATACTGAGAGACAAATTGAACCAAAATGACAAACTCCATCTTTCATTCTCCCCCAACTCAATGGCTATTCCTCACAGCTCTCTCAGTTCTTGTGGTTCTCATGGCTCTCGCGAGTCTCTCAGTTCTCATGGCTGTCTCATGGCTTCTCGTGGTTCTCACGGTTCTCTCAGTTCTTATGGCTCTCTCAGTTCTCGTGGTTCTCACGACTCTCAGTTCTCACGGTTCTCATGGCTCTCGTGACTCTCTCAGTTCTCACAGTTCTCTTGGTTCTCGCGGTTCTCACGACTCTTGCAGTTCTCACGACTCTTGCAGTTCTCACAGTTCTCATGGCTCTCCTGGCTCTCTCAGTTCTCATGGCTTTCATGGCTTTCTCAGTTCTCACAGCTCTCTCGGTTCTCGTGGTTCTCACGACTCTCTCAACTCTCTTGGTTCTCATGACTCTCTCAGTTCTCATGGTTCCCATGGCTCTTGTGGCTCTCTCAGTTCTCATGGCTCTTGCGACTCTCTCGGTTCTCACGGCTCTCTCGGTTCTCACAACTCTCTCAGTTCTCATGGTTTTCATGGTTCTCATGGCTTTTGTGGCTCTATCAGTTCTCGTGGTTCTCATGGCTCTCTCAACTCTCTTGGTTCTCATGACTCTCTCAGTTCTCATGGTTCCCATGGCTCTTGTGGCTCTTTCAGTTCTCATGGCTCTTGCGACTCTCTCGGTTCTCACGGCTCTCTCGGTTCTCACAACTCTCTCAGTTCTCATGGTTTTCATGGTTCTCATGGCTCTTGTGACTCTCTCGGTTCTCACAGTTCTCATGGCTCTCATGACTCTCGGTTCTCACAGCTCTCTCGGTTCTTGCGGTTCTCACAACTCTCTCAGTTTTCACGGTTCTCATGGCTCTTGCAACTCTCTCAGTTCTCTCAGTTCTCACAGTTCTGTCAACTCTGCCCTCTGTGTCTGTGTCTCTACTCAATGAGCCTGTCTAAGTGTGAGCTGTCCCCCCAGTGGACGTTCATCTACACTACATCAAATGTTAAGCAGTGTTTGTGCCACACAAACTAGATTCCTGAGTCAAACAGACATTAGTTTTATGGTTGGAGTTAGAATGTGTTGATTAATCTCAAAGACGGGATGTTGTGAAAGAAAAAGTACATAAATATGTTGAATCTAATTCATTTACACCATGGACCAGAATGAAACAGAAGTATGTGGTTCAGTTACGGCTGTGACCTGGATCACCAATTCACGGTCTAAGAATTGATTCTTTTTGAGTTGATGATGTGTGAACCGGCCATCTCTAATTAGCGCTGGTAGAAAAAGGGTTTATGCTGAACACAGTAAAGAAATAAGTCAAGTTATGAATTATAAGTATAAGAATAAAGATGGAGCAAATGGACTTTTGGCCCCAAAGTGTTGCAGCGTCACGGCAACTCACCTCTCACCAACAAGCGATAGCTCAGGCGATGCACCCATGAATACTGGCTGATTGGTGAGCCAAGTTTCATATAAAATAAAACAAAACTAAAAGATTTCCAGACTCACTGCTCTTTATGAAAAACAATGAGGTTTTTCGCCTCATAGACGCTCATTGCTGATCTCTGCTCAGACCACTGAAAAAACCCACAAAACACCACAAACAACACGACAACAAAATACTGCAGAGTTGAAGCAACTCATTGATGGCATGTCAGGATAATTAAAGTTATTAATTTAAAACTGTCCACCCCCTGTAAATGTGTTGTGTGAGTGAAACTGTAAATACAAGATTTCTCATGGTTATCAGTGGCTGCTACTGCAAATCCAAAGGGAGGACAGAGCTGTTAAACATTCCACTAAGCACATTTCATATGAAGCCTAATGTTTGTTCCTGCCAGACGGTGCATCTGATTAGCTTCAGAGTGTATTAGTCAGTCTTAAGGCTTTTCTCCTGAGTTTCTGTAAACCTGCTCATTATTTTATCGGGGACAAAATCTTTTTATATTCATCGTATCAATGGGTGTCTGGTGTCTGTAAGTGAATCCTGTCTAACAAGTGTGACAGGGTTTTAAATTGTGGCACTGCTTTTAGCCAGTGCAGAGGATCATAATGTGTGTGTGTGTGTATATGTCTATGTAGAGATCTGACACAAAAGCTATATTTTATGTGAAGTAAAATAAGTTGTTTTTCTTTCCAGTGAAGCTTTGCTTCAAAAGTAATTTCAGCAAAAACCTTCTCTGTGCAAAGAGGGAGCTGTCAAAGCAGGGTGAGATAGTCTGAGAATAACACAAGGGCAGAAGGCTATATTCATTCTGTGAAGACGTAAGTATTTAAGCCAATTATCTAACAAATTAAAAAAAAAAAAAACTATAGTCAAAGGCTTTCTTTATTGCATATTTATATAAAGCATTTTAGAATCATTTAGCTCAATCTGGTCACTAGAAAAACCTCACTCCACTCTAAAGCTTCCATCAGGAAGCAAACTTCAGATCTGTAAGTCAACCACTATTTGTTGCCGAAAGCTTTGCAACTGCAATGGCTAATCTTTGTTTTGCGTACAAACATATCAGTTACAGCTAGAGTGAGTAAATCCATCCATCCATCCGTTTTCTATGCCCACTTATCCCGGTCAAGATCACGGGGACTTCAATATTTCCCAGCATGCATTAGGTGAGAGGCAGGCTAAGCCCAGGGCAGCTCTCCAGTCTATTACAAGTCTAAGACATAAAGACAAACACATTCATACTCAACACACATTCACACACAGGCAATTTTGGTTCCCCTGCATGTCTTGGGGACTGTGGGAGAAAACTGTGAAAGCTATGCATCTCCAAACAAAAAGGCCCATTCATAAAAAACGGTGATAAGGAGTGTAGCATTGCCTTAATGTGCGCTGTGATAATTGAAGCTCATTCATAAAACTTCTCCTACATAATCAGCACACCACTGTCACATGAAAGCAGTGTTGCTGTGAGGTGTGACAGGTAAAAGCTGATGAAGATCAGTGTGTTAATGAGCTGCTGCATATTTACAGCCACCATTTATCCTGATTCATCTGGTTTTAAAGGAAAACACACATTCTGCTTTAGAGCTCCTCGTTTTAAAAGACTGATGCTAATAACAGGTAAACATGTATTTTAACCTTCCATACTGTGTGATCGTGCTGTGTGTGTGTGTGTGTGTGTGTGTGTGTGTGTGTGGGGAGGGGGGGCGTTTGAGGAACTCAGACGTGTGCAGCGTAGCAGGTGAGGTGATTGAACAGAGCGCCTAAACATGTGTGAGATCGGATCAAAACTCACCATTTAAAAACTGATCAGCTGAGTGACTTTATCAAAGTTATTGATCACTAACATGTGAGGTAAATACAGTTTTAAACATCACCCAGATTTCATACCGCTGAAATTTACCATCAGAATGAAGCAGGTCTTAATTTTAGTGTGTGGGTTTGTTTTATGAACATGTAGATAAGGAAATATCACAGTAACATCTCTTTAAGGCTAATGCTAAAATATGTCACTAACAGGTGTCTATGAATGAAGGAATGAAGGTGTTGTGTCATAGCGTTATGGTAATTTGTGCACTATGGTTTATGAATCTGGGCCAGTATGTCAGTTAATCATAAATCCAAACAGAATGAGGTTGAGTTCACAAGCCAAAATCAGTTAGAAGCACTGTTGTTATTTAGTTTGAATCATATTTTCTCAATGTTTTCAGAGAAAGAGAAAAAGCTCTTTATGTCCAGGATTGGAGTGAAGACTTTGAGGTGAAGGGGTGCGCCTCCTCCTGTGGACCTTTCATTCGATTTCTTCTTCAAAGGAGCTCAATGGTTATGACACACTCCAGTGAAAGCTTCACATTTCCAAAGCTTTTCCCTCTTTCAAGACTCTTCCATGCTATTACCTGCGGTTTTTGAGACATCAGTGACAGAGTTCAGTTTATCCCAGTTTCAACAAGGCTCTGAACGCTTCCTCTGTCACCCTTTTCTTTCTTTCTCTTTGTGCTGCTGAAGAGGAAATAATATTGCTGCTTTAGTCATACAGTTGCTGTGAGAGTGATAAGTGAAGATGTCTTTTGTAAAATGCTAAGCATATAGTTTTTAATTAAATGTCATGACCCGTGGAGCCTGCACACCTCAAACTGACAAGCTTCTTTTTATAGCAGTAAGCATTAATGAACATCTCTGTCCATCAAGCTATATATGGACAAACTTACTTTATAAGCCATTGTCTCTAAAGCACTGAGCAATTAACAACACCTGTTATTTAGCTAATTGCCCAATTAACTCATCCATCATTAAACTTAAATAGGTCACCTAACCTGGTATTTATTTTCCTGAACCTTTGCAGAGCTGGGAGGTACTTTTACCCAGGAAATAAAAATATTTCCATTTAAAGCTACTTTCTGCTTTTCCTCCATTACATTACAGAGGAAATATTGTAGTTTTTACTATAATACATTTATCTGATGACTGCAATTAGTAGCTAAATTTTGGATATTATATTCAGCATGCAATAAGATGATAAAATATTGCTGTTAACAGGTTGTATCTCAGCCTTGTTTTAATTCAATGGCACATTGCATTTTAGATACATTTAAGAGTTTTGCAAAGGAAAAGAGGTCTGAATTTACTCGAGTATTATCATTCAACTTACCTGTAAGCACAGAAGACTTTTTTTTCTTAATATTTAGTG
Source organism: Lucifuga dentata (assembly GCA_014773175.1). Taxonomy (NCBI): domain Eukaryota; kingdom Metazoa; phylum Chordata; class Actinopteri; order Ophidiiformes; family Bythitidae; genus Lucifuga; species Lucifuga dentata. The sequence continues at coordinate 29,771 of VXCM01005062.1, forward strand.
CATTTATTATTATAAGTCCAGAATTTTTATTTTATTCCAATCAAGGTTAGTCTCATTCTAGGATGGAAAGCCTTGTATCTTCAGTTTCAGGGTTTTCGTACAATGTAATTACATGAAGGCTGGTTTGTGCTTAAAGGACCATACCATCCATTTTGCATGTTTGAGCCTAATATATTCAATATTCATAAAACGCAACGTTACTGACAATCATTTCCCAAAACATACTACTGGAACGGTGAATTAAAAATGTTTTTCCTACCTTCCAGACCTCCATTGGTTTCAGTTCATTCTGCTATTAAAATCAACTTGTTGATACTGTAAACGTTCTTGGGATAGGTAATCCATCATCACCAACAAGACGTGTATTCAGGTTTTTTTAGAAGTTATGTAATTTTAGTGTTTAAGCTCAATAAAAAGCGTGGAGTGAATGTATGCCTCCACCGGGGAATATAGTCCCAAAAGAAGACCTGTGTTTATGGAAAAATTTAAAGGACCGTGACTTCATAAGGCTGTGTAACTATTAGCAGAAAAAACACCTGATTTTTACGGTGGGTGTATCACTTGAATATTTCATTTTGAAAGATTACTAGATTTTGCAAAATATCAGGAAAACTGAAATACGGTTTTATCCTTTGAGAAATGATTGTCAGTAACGTTACATGTATGAAAATTGAATATATTAGGCGCAAACTTGCAAAATGGGTGGTATAGTCCTTTATCATGGATGCCCGCATGACGTAAATGTGCCTTTATTGATGATTGGCCAAGCAAAGAAAACAAAAAAATGACAAAATGTCTGGAAGGTTGAATCTCAAAAGCATTTCACTGTTCATCCAAAAGGCTTCTCCACTTCAGGACAGATGGTTTGACAGGAGAAAGAGTCATTTATGTCAAACTGGAGAAACTTTCCCTGAACTGAGAAGGACCCAGACACCATTTATCTGCCATTTACAAGGAGGCGAGGGAAGGAGACATCAAGGTCAAGAAAGATTTGGCATAATTTTGGACCAGGTCAGGGAAAGAATTACACTCTTTGTCTCTCTCGCCAACCCAGATCACCCCCCGCCCACACACCAGCCTGCTGCTGATGTGTGTGTGGTTGAGTTACTTACACACTTACAGGATTGTGGGCCTGTACTCCACCACACCGTGTGATTTAGTAAGTACTCCCAAAGTCTGTGTTTCACGTGGGAACATTCGCATGGGATAAACTGTTTATTTTCAGATCAAATCCTAAGGATTGTCACTGTGCCTCCTCCAGCTGAAGCTGCAGACGAGTTTCCTTCTCATTTATTAGCCTCATGACAATACTGGATTCTTAAAGTTAAGAGTATTCTTGATGAATGTGGGCTATCGTATTTATGGTATGATACTGAAGTCTTAATCCTGAATATATAAAGCTTATGATTGATCTCAAATTAAAAGATATGGATTTACATAGATGGCATGACGATTTATGTAGTAACCCTTTGTGTGACACTTATAGATTGTTTAAAGTTAATTTTGGTTTTGAGAGATATCTTACTATGTTGAACCCAGTTGAAAGAATTTATATAGTATGTCTAAATATGGGCATGGGAGTCATAATATACCTGTTTCAGAGTGTAGATATGTATGTGAAAATACACCCAAACCATCTACTTTATGTTTGACTGGTGACCATGGAAACGAGTTTCACTATATGATGATTTGTTCTTGTTTTGGTAAAGAAAGAAACAAATTGATTGGAAGATACTTAGGAGCTAATTCTACTGTTTACAAATTCAAGAAGTTGATAAGCACAAAAAATGTTTGATTTGATAAAGTTTATTAAGAAAATATTGTGCAGTTTTTGATTTCTGATAATTGATTTTTATGTTTCTGCAGAGTTTTTGGTTTCTATGTTTCGTGTGTATGCTGGTTGTTGCTTGTTCGTGTTTTTGTTTTTTGTTTTTGTTTTTTTTCATTCCTTATACCCCAGTGAGGGGTCAACAGGAGAATTAAAAGAAAAAAAAGAAAGTACGGGTTAGTATGGGTAATATGAGGGGAAGCGAGGCTTCTTTTTCCTTCATATCAACTTGATGTTTCACCAAATTGCATTCAGCATTTTCATCAAAAAGTTCCACAACTACCACAAAATATTCCACCACAGCCTGCATAGTAATGCAAAACAAAAAAAAAACAAAAAAAAAAACCAACCCAAGTTGCTGAGACAATTCACATGACACTAATTTCATCACCTGGCTTCTGTGTTTCCCTAATTTGCAGTGGAATTTTTACTTTTCTGGTTACAGACTTGACAGATTCACACCAGATTAAAATCACCTCACATTTCCCCCGGTAACACTCGTCCCGTGCAAATAAGGGACAAATTAAGGAAGTATTTCTCCATTGAGGTATTGGTGTTTTGACTTAAATAAAGGATTTCAGTACAATGAATCTTTGGGACACTAAATGTGCAGGTGTTTTATAATATGGTTCACATGTCCCATCTGTTCCAGCGTTTTATAATCAAAACGATTCTAATTTCAGCAATCAATAACTTCTATACAAAACTGCTCTCAAATGCAAATCAAACTCAGGGCCAGTCATGTTCTGTGCAGCTTGAAAAATCCCATGTCTACCTGTTTCAAAGACTGTTAGCACTTTCACCAGTGTAACCTTGATAGAAAATAAAAGGAATTAGGAGAGCTACTGTCTCTCTCATGCTCTGCCAGGCAATACAGCGCTCTGTCAGGGAGTAAAAGGAAAGGACAGAGAGGCAGACAGCATGAGGTGAAGCTTCTTGTCCCTGGCTAATTGCCTGCGGAAATTTACCCTGTCATTGAAATTACATCTTTCCTGAAGAAAATGCATTTATAGATCTGTCGCAGAAAGACCCCATGTGTGCATGCAGATTCTCTCTGTGGAACACACACATACACACATATATGCATACACAATAATCAGCTGTGACACACCAAAGGCGACAGCCGAACAGTCAGAAACAATGGAGCCGAAGCGCTGATTGTAATAATCTGCATTCTTATTTTTCTTCACAAAACTTTGTGATGTGATTAAAAGGAGCTGCTATCACTTTTTCATATCCCCCGTGTTCAACAAGCAGAAAATGCCTTTCTCTCTTATCTTACGCTAATGTGACAAACAGGGTGCTTTGTGATTTCTGCATAAAATGATCTCCTTTGATATAAATTGGATGGTGTGAGACTTGCTGGGAGAATGGCAAAGAAAGAGAATGTCAAGGGAAGAGAGATGAGCATTCAGAAGAATGTTTATAAGAACAAGTAGTTTACACTGACTTTCACAGGAAGTGTGTGTGTGTGTGTGGTGGGTGGATGTAAGGGCAAACAACTCCAAAGAGAGTGCATGGGCATTACTTGGTAAAAAACAAAACAAAACAAAAAAAAACAAAACACACTTTTAACTGTCAATAAACATGGATTGTAACTTTCAGGTTAACTTTACCACCAATTTTTATTCATCAGGCATGAGCTGTTTCTTTCCATTTACACTGTAGATTTTGTGCTAACATCATAACAGCTCCCCCTAGTGTTAGGAGGAAGAATAGCTTGCGTCTGGGGCTTTGTTTGAAGTGGACAAAAAAAAAGGTGCCAGTACTCCCTTATCAATGTGCTGGTCACCATTGGCTGGTCATCGGGTCGGATTTGGGTGGGTNGGGCATGACTGGTATATAAATATGCATATATAAATGCGTATTTACGCAGTTGCAGCCGATTTAATTCATCCGGCTGCAACATTTTTCCTCTCTGCATTGTTCTGCAGTAGAGTACACAACATTTATGAGAGGTTCTGGTACCAGAAAATGTTTTCTGGCACCAGAAAATGTCCCGGTACTCTGAAATGAAAATACAGAGGTCATGGTCCTGCATACCGGTGAGTAGTACCAGCCCACTTCAAGCACTGGTCTGGGAGAAAATTAAATCAAGGACACTGAAACTGAAGCTTTCGCTTGCCCAATATATTACCATATATACTCAAGTATACAATAATAAGTTTTTATTACCAAATTTCACAAAGTAAACCAGGGGTCACATTATACATGAGAAATTCAAACTTGATCCTAGAGAAGGAAATTTCCAGGGGTGGAAATACTACCATTACTACTACCCATGAAAATAGTTTAAATCATACCTTAGAATGAGATATTTCCTGACTAAATATCTTATCCAGCACATTTTGCAGCAGCCAGTAAGCTCTGCTGTGATTGGTCAGTTACAGTAATCAGCTGCTGAAATAAATATCATGTTTACCGGTACATGGTTTATTTTCAGAAAATCACAGGAATACTATGACAATACCCAGAAAAACAGGTAATTTGTTAAACAAAGAAACTGATGGAACAACATCAGGCTTATATATGGGTTTCTTTAAAAATCTAAATTTGCAGGTCAAAATCAGGGTTATACTCATGTATATATGTTAAGTCCCACATGTTGAACAGGTACCAGAAAATGAAACTGGAACTGTAACCATAACCAAACATGCAAAATCACTGGTATGTTCCTTTAATAGCATGGTGAGTGAAACTTGCTTTAAGTGGCACAGTGCATCAGTTAATGTTTTTCAAACATCTGAGTGTCTGAAGGCTGCTGAGCACGCTGACCGTGAGAATAAAACCACTTGAATGGCTGGTAATTACAGTAAATGACTAAGTGCTGCTTGTTTTATTGTAAGATCTCAGTGTTCAGTTCTGCTCCCAACAGTGTTAGAAACCTCTTTTTGGAAAGCATTGGGGCATGTGTGTGTATGTGTGTGTGTGTGTGTGTGCTAAATTATGCTTGAGTTGTCCCCGATACCAAAAGTTATTCTCTTGTCAGTCTTCTACAAAATGCCAGATTAATGACAAAAACACCCAGAAAAAAACCCACTTTGATATAAATTAATGGTAATTTGTGAGGCAAGCATGTAAGGCGGAAATCACTCAAGTCTGGAATTTTATTGTATTGAACTTTTATTTAAAATCAAGTTATTATAAAAACACATGCAAAAAATAAATTGTTCTTTTCTTTGTTCACCAAAACCAACATTGTGTGTAATTCAGAAGGTCTATCAGATATATCTGATGCATTTAAAACCATACATATACTGTATATACAACTTTTGTAGAGATGATTCTTTGAAGGTTTTTGAAACCTGTATTTTTTTTTTTTTTTTTAANTTTTTTTTTTTTTTTTTAATAAGAATGGTTTGGTTTCCATCAGATCCATCAAATTAAAATCCAACAGGCTGTCAAGTCAAGTTTATTTGTAGCCCAGCATCACATCCAATGTCTCAAAGGGTTTTACAGGTCCATATACTGTATCAGTGGTTCCAAACCAACCCAGGCTCTCTAAGAAGACGAGGAAAAACTCCATAAAAAAAAAAAAAAAAAANAAAAAAAAAAAAAAAAAAGCCTTTAACATATAAGGGAAAAAAAAGAAAGAAACCAGTTCAAAGACTGTCAAGGTTTTTGTTTTTTTGGTCAGAGTATTTTTTTTCTTGGTCAAGGATTTTATTTATAGTTCTTTTTCAACCTGTCATGATTAACGTTCAAGGTTTATCAGGTCTGGTGCATGTTTAGCACAGACGTGATGCGGCGTGGGTGTGGTTGTGGGTGTGGTTGTGGGCGGCTCTTAAAATGAACAGTCCGCATGTTCTGGCATTCATGACTCTTATGTACATGACGACTGGCGCATTTCTCTCTGTTTCTCTGGGCTTCATAAAATGTGCAGGACAACTGCTGCAGTAAACTCTTTAGCTCTGTTCTGATTGGCCAGAGGGATGCTAAGCCAAACATTTGGTTGCTAGCCTTGTACATATTTCTTGTACATATTTGTAGTTTACGTCTCTGGGTTAATCTGAAATGTGTTACTTGTTGATGTAAACGGAAGGAAAAATCAAAATGAAGACCTAGGGCTTTGTCTTAAGGTTCCTACAGACTGTAAGATCACAGACCTTTTACAAATTCATTAAGCCACATTGTGTGACATGGGTCTAATAAACTTGGTATGATGTTGAGTTTTATGCGTGTAGACTGTATGCTGACCGGCTACGATGCAAGTTGAAAGAAAATACAGCATCTACACCTCGTCCATCTGCTGCTGTTGTGGAAAATAATGAAGCTAAACAAGAAGCAAACTTTATCTTCTGTATTGAAAAACTCCACAGTAGCGAAGGAGGAGAGTGTGGACCGACTCCTTACTCAGCAGAACCTGTGATTCCTCTGCTATTTCTCTCTGTGCTGCATCAGTCTACTAGTGGACATGGTAACGGACACGGTAACAGACACGGTAACGGACACGGTAATGGACACGGTAACAGCTGGAGGAGACGTCGTATAAACACGTTTCTGCTGTCATAACTCTTATTTGTTTCAGTTCCACAAATTCTGTTTCACGTTTTGCCTCCATCTCTTCAGTTTGGTTTTTGTTGTTTTTCCTCCCAAACTTTATTCATAATGGCGCTAACAGCGTCGTCGTTTCATGCTGCATTCCTATTGGTTGGTTCCTAGACAGGTCGTAGCAGCATCCTAAATTTCTGATACTGTCAGAATTTTGTTGCAGGCTATCTTTGTTTGCAAGACCGTTACAGCGGCCATCTTTGAACCTCTGTAACAGCGACGTAGGACCACTGATTTGGAGCCACAACCAAAGATATCACCAGGATTCTTTCACACTGGTCATCTTTCATCTGGGACAACCAAAATCACACAGTGTGTACCAGGCTTACAGGATGCATTTCTATGAGTGTGAACCTTTGTAATTTTGATGTTTAACATATAATCCCTAATATATTACAGTACAAATATAATGGAAATTAACATAAAAAAGCAAGCTTGTATATTTGTTGTAGGATTGTAGTAGGAGATGCTTGAGGGGAAATTTCATCAATTTTTCTGTATGATAAAAAGCTGATCAGCAAACACACACTAAAGAATCTTAAGTGTTGAACTGAGCGAGTTACACTTCCCTTCTGTGAAATACAACATTCTCCTTTGCCCTCAATATTACATTGCTTTCCTCTTTAAATGTAAAATATTCCATCATTCTCGAGAGTCAAAATTTTCTTGGGCTTCCTATAGTGAGCAAAAAATTAATTCACCGTTTTACCATTTTTCATTAGAGAAAAGAAAAAAAACCTCAGGTGTAATGTAAAAGCGATTGCATTAGTTGACAGGGCAGCGATGAATGTCAAATCCATCACACAGTGCGGAGTATGGGGGAATTGATCTCTTGCCATTTGAAGCATTTATTTTTTTCTACAGAGCTAGTCAGCATTAGGCTCTGCTGCCGGCCCCCATTACAAATGCATCAGTATGCTCTGTAATACCCTTGTCCGCTATTCCCAAACACAGCCCCCCAATGTCAGCTGAAGGTTGTCGGCCGCTCATGTAAATGAAGCTTGATTGTAATAGTTCTAAGTGGATTCCACCCACACGATCCTGTCACATTCACTCATTGTTATCCACGGTGCCCCCACCCACCAGGCTTTACGGCATAAATAATAAAAGTTGTGTCACTTCGCAAATTACCCAAACAGCTTATCACTTGTTCATTGTGGTGTATCACAACAAGTCTTTGGTGCGTACAAAAGCCGTGGCAACTCAGACACCGGCTTTTGTTAATGAACTTGGAAGATTACCAGATCTGAAAATTAATTGACATTGCTGCTGGTTTCTTTCCGGTCTACTGTGTGTGTCACTCCTGCTTTTTTTTTTTTTTTTTTTTTTCTATCTACCCTCCAGAGAGACGAAAAGGAAGGAGGTTGTGGTTTTGGTGGTCTCCTCTGTTTCTGTGCAACTTGGCTAAACTGTTGTTATCTTTCACTGTCAAGGAGAATCTATTGGCAGATGGAGGATGGATGGGAAAACTTATCCACAATAGAGCAATGACCTTCTCCATTAAGAACTAGTGAGCTACACTGAGTGCCTGAGAAAAAACACAAATAACAGGATACGATGAGCACAAATGACCACATGGCAAAACTGTACTTTTTTTTATTTTAAAGGGGGAAAGGATTTCAGTTGTTAGACCTTCTTTACTCTCTTTCCAGTCTCTGCTTTGAATGAAAAGGCTCCAGGACAGCAATTGAAGATGTGTCATGTATGACTCACAATGTAATTAGATGCTTGAACTCCCAAACAACATCTGAAGTGCAATTTGGAGCCCGTCGAAAAGCCCAGCACTCATCAAATACCAACTGGACAGGAGTGAAATGCAGGTGCTGGAATCTGAGCGTGCAGCAGTTAGGTGATTGAGTTAATGGCAAGGCATAGTTAATTTTTAGGGTCCCTTTGAAATGAACTTCTACTGTTCATTCGCTGCTGCTTGCTTGGCTCCTGCAGCCATTTTCTGCCTGGCTGCCCTTAATTCTGATCTGCAGCCACCGAGCACATAGGCTACAGCTACGTACAGAGGAAAATATTCCCAAGATGGACACAGAGCGAGAGATACAGAGAGACTCATATCACAGACACAAGAAATTCCAAAACTAGGATAGTGTGAGAGAGAACTTGGTATTGGCTTTTGGCAAAAGAATCCAACAAATTATGGTTTGACAGGAATGTGTTTTCCCACTTCTGAGCAACCCTTCACTGCATCATAAATGTGGCATTTACATAAGCCATTGCTTGAATTCCATACTGTTATTCATTTTAATCTTTACTCGTACTTTAGGCAAATTTTAATACGGTCATTTTAATATCAAGAATACAGTGTCAATATGCTTTTCATCTATGGGAAGGGCCTCATCTGAAAATAATATTCTAAACTTAAACGTTCAGGGACGACATATTACACAGGTATCGGAGGTAAATATCTTGGGCTTTTATTGGAATTGCATGTAAATTTTGGAAAACATATAAAAATGGTGAGTAGGACCACATAGGTAAATCTACGCACATTTAGAATGATTAGAGATTTACTACCATTTCATGCTGCTAATATCTTCATGCATCCCATGATCTTCTCATATTTAAGTTCCTGTTCTACCTCATGGTCTCAAGCTACTCCTACAACCACCAAACCCTTAAAGATGATATATAATGGCATCATAAAAACTCTAGACAGAAAGCCACTTAGATATCAGCACTACCATGTTCTGAAGAAATTAAACGTGCTTAGTTTTGATGATTTTATCAATTCAAGGCTAATTTGTTAAACATTTCCATACTAAGGCTCCACGGGTTCTTAGTGACATGATGAAGCCTCTGGGTTTCTGGTGCTGTTACTCGGAGTGCAGTTGCAGGAAACTGTAAAGTACCATTTTGTAAAACTTCCTTTGGACAGACGGTCTTTTCTGTTCAGGGTTAAAATCTGGAACTCTTTACCTGTGGAGCTCAAACAGGACGATAATTGGAATCATTTCAAATCTAAGTTGACACATCATTTGAAAAATACTCAAGAGTGTAATCATGGCTCATCAGGAGTCCTCAATTATGTAGCTGTAAGAATTTTATATTCTATTTTTGTTTATAAATTATGTGAAACTGTGATTGTATTTTAGCGGGTTTTAATGATGGACAGTGCATGGGCATTTGTATTGTATATTAATACTGTAATATTATTAATATTAGTATTTGTTATGTATTTGTTTTATTGTTTATCCTGCTCATTTGCATACGTATGTATTTTGATTTATAATCATTTTAATGTTGTATTGTACTGTGGATTATGTGCCTCTGCAAAAGCCCAGCTTTGCAAGCTTTGCAAACTAGCCTTGGCTAAAAATGTTGGGATGTGCAGCATTAGTTTATTCTATGAATGACCTATGTCTCTGCATCGGTCCCTATCAAAATAAACATTTAAATAAAAATAAATAAATGTTGTTGTGGTAAGAGAGAATCATCCCAGATGAGCACTACATTGTGCTGTGGTGGATAAAAGTAATCAAAGTAAAATTATACCACAATGGAAACATATTTAATTATAAGTAAAGGTTTAGCTTTTAGAATTGTACTGAAGTAAAAGTTCTAAAGTAAATTAGCATGTTTATCCATTTAAGTGCATCTGTATTGAACTGAATTGCAATAGTTGGTGAGGAAGCAAATTACAGACATAAAAACAATGAAACATTAAAACATCTATAAAAGGTATACAACATCAAATAAAACATATCAGTTTTTGTGTTATTGTTCCAAATCCCCATATCTTTCAAAAATGAGGGCATTTGGCAAAGTGTTTAGGTGATACATTCACCTTAAAATTCAATTTTGCCTGCTTACACACGTGTATGTGTTCAGTTTTTTCTGGTAAAAGCAGTCTTCTCCTGGGACTATATTTCCTGGTGGAGACATACATTTTCTTCCTTGTAGCACTACATTGGACCAGTTAAATTAAGGAACTTAAACAAAAAGTAGAAAGTGTGTGGTTCACTGTGATGAATTAATTACATCAGGCATGTTTCAAATCTCTACAAGTTGATTTTTACAGCGTGCTGAATGAACTGAAACTGACTGCAATCTGGAAGGTAGGAAAAACAATAGTCATATTTACTGATCCAGTAGATGTTTTGAATAATGGTTGGCAGTAATGTAACACACGGCTTGTATTTATTGGGCCCAAACATGCAAAATCACCGGTATGGTCCTTTAACCATAATAATGACATGGGAAAGATAAACACAATATGTCTGCAATTATGTGACACAATACTGGATTAAAATGAAATGTACAGTCTCTCTCTCTCTCTCTCTCTCTCTCTCTCTCTCTCTCTCTCTCTCTNCGCTCGCTCGCTCGCTCTCTCTCTCTCTCCCCAAAAAGAAAATTTAAAAAACAAAATGATCAAATATGGAAACCCCACTCTCCTTCCCATCTTCTCCTTCCCACTCCAGTTAATAATTTTAGACACTCTGAAGTCTCATAACCCTTGGGGAAGGCCGGGCTCTGCTGTCAAGGGATTATTCAAGTTTGGGGAATAATGACCCCCTTATCTGTCTCTGGCTCTTTGCAGAAGCTCCTCTTGGGCCCTGTCAGTTCCAAGCCCTCCAGTTTGGATGGATATATCAATGGAGATCCCTCCCTGAGAATTACACGCTCTTCCTCATCTCCCTTTCCCCGCCTTATGCCCTTTCTAACTGATAATGCCTCATTGTGGAACCCATAAAAAGGGGAAAGTTATCTCATTTTCACCTGAGGTCATTTTTTGGGGGTGGACATTTTTCTAATCTCTCTCTCTCTCTCTCNCTCTCTCTCTCTCTCTCTCTCTCTCTCTCTCTCTCTCTCTCTCTCTCTCTCTCTCCTTGCAATGGAATAATAGGCTTCAGCTCTGAACAGCAGCCTCATTTTAATTCCTTTTATTCCAACAAGTCCAGCCACCGTACATCTGTAAATGCATTTAGAGCTATTGTCCATTCAATGTCAATTGAAGTTAATTGTCCATTGACTTTCTCACCTCCTCCATACACTTATTATTGCCTCAATGAAGGGATTATCTCATTGTGAGCAACTGCTGTAGCAAAAAGACCACAATGTCAATTGGAGAAGTAGTTGTGACAAAATAGGTTTGAGTTTGGGTTATTCTACTGCAGTATTAAAATGCATTAACACATTTGGTTTTCTAATTAATATTCTGTATAGTGATACACTCTGATGGCTGCTAAATATGTGGCTGGTACCATTAATTGTGGTTGACTTTGGTCATCTAATTTGTGCTGTCATTTGTGGTTTTGACTTGTAATTATTGCAAATACAACAATTCTATTCAGGGGTGCTGATAAAAAAAAAAAATACAGATCAGAAGTGATGAAAGCATCTGAGAGGATGTTGTAGTAATAGTCACTATTCTTCAAACAAAGGTGATGGATGTTTTAAAAAAGTTTGATAAATTTGATATTCTTGGATCCTTAATACTTGTGAGGCAAAGTTTGTAAAGTTTGGCCTGAAATGGCTCCAGACCTCATAACCCATACCTAATACCTAAATCATCAGAGTTCATACTTTGTGCGTCATGATTTTACTCAGCAAATGTCACAAGAAACCTGCTTCCTGTATGTTTTGAGTTATCTTATGTACAAAGGTAAAAGTCTAACCTGAAGGGGGCAGTAGAGAGGAATGAGAGCAGATTCCAGCAGGTAATTAAATCACAGATGCTTTTCCTAAAATTTATGTTTCCTATACAAATCAATACAAGATGACAGAAGCATAATGCCCTACCCAGAAAATTCTTCTTTACCAAGATACTGACAAAATATTCTGAACATATCTGCAAGATATTCATTTTGAATGTATCTGTAAAATGCTTATCGTCATTTTCAGTTTTGCTTTCATGCAGTATCTGCTTGTGGCAACTGAAGCATGATTAAGGTTGATTGTTCCAGTAACTGAAATAGCTTGGTTAAAGCTCATTTTAAAAATGTGTTTGTGGTAAATAAACATGGATAAGTTATGGTTTAGTTTAGGCAACAAAAACCAAAAGTTGGCATAAGATGGTGTGAAAGATCAGTTCCAGTATGAGTTGGAATCTGAACCCTGATCTCTGCTGTCACACACCCATCCACCAGTCTCCTTCCTACACTTTCCATTAGAAGAGCGTCATTTGACACAAAACAACATTAATGAATGGGAATTGTACGTACAAATTAGTTATATACAGTATCAATATAATTCTTAGGAATCAGGGTTGCAAATCTTCTGATGACTGTGATTATCCACAACAAATCCAGCAATTACTTTTCACAATATCTTTTTAGGAACCATATGTTGGGCAAATGCAAATTTTGACGTCATAGGCACACCAGAGAAAATGTTGGGGTATAATTAAAATGATTATAATTCATCCTCTGGGGTTCATAAAAGTCTGTTAGAAATTTCATAAAAACCATCAAATAGATTTTGGAGATTGCAGCCAGAGTGTTGCGCTGGCAGACCAACCAACATCAGCGTTTTTTGAGACCTGCTGCTAAACGTTCACCAGTTAGTGTCAGTGCAGCTTCTCAGTTCCTGCAGAGCTGAAAGTGTAAAATGTGTGTTGACGGGGAGAACAGGAGCAGAAAATACAGGAAAAAGTGAACTGCAGGCTCATTTCATTCATACAAAGGCAGCAAAATGAAAATAAGGGTTAGGATTCATAATCAAAGCCAAATCTAATCAAAATCTCTTTCCCCCTTTTTCCTCCTTTTCTCTGATCTAATAAACTCATTTCAGTTGACTCTGTAACTTTTCCAAACACTGTTTGTTCCCCAGTGTTTAGGGCATTTATATTTAATGCATTCCTTGCCAAAATCAAATGCAGAGGCAGGATCAAGAGAGAAATATTTCAAGAGTTTTCATAGGGTGAGCTGTTGTAGGTAGACCAGTGAGAAGAGACAAAAACAGCACATCAAAAGTAGCCAGACTTAGATGTTAGCAGGAGGTTCAGGTTCATGTAAAGGTGTTTGCTGCAGGGAATCCCCCCATTCTTTTATTGTAGTTGGCTGTGTGTGGGAGAAAAACCAAGCTGAATCATCCCTCTGAAGAAAAGATAATACGCTTACAATGACATCACCCAAAACTAAAAAGAGCTGATGTCCTGTGATTTTTTTGTCTCCCCAAAAAAGTATTTATTGTCTCAATACAGCAGAATACAGTAGGGCTCTTCAGCTATTTTGTTATGAGGGCCAGACCCTCCAAATGTAAAATGTACAGGATCAGGGTCGGATTAGGAGCCTAATTTTTACCAGGACCTTAAGGTGTGTGGTGGTGGCGGTGGTGGAGTGTGCGTGTGTGTGTGTGTGTGGTGGTGGTGGTGGGGGGGAATGCACAATATAACTGCATAATATATTGCACAGTGCCCCTCCCCTCTCCTGATGGCCAATCCGACCCTGACGGGGGCCAAACATTTTTCAGAGAAATGATCTGATCTTATTACTTGTGTGAACATGGAAAACAACCTTAATACTGTGCATCAAAGTATCAGTTCACATATCAAAATGTGAATAAAGTGCATAACAATGAGCTGAAAATCCATCTTCCTGACTTTGTCGTCTGTCATCTCCTCTACAGCAGCTATCATGCATCTTTCAGTCTCAGCATCATCAACGGCGTTTTCTTTTCTGTCAGAATCCCTGCAGCCTCTCTGCTCAGAAAGGACCGGACCATGACAGCTCGTCTCTGCTGTTAGGTCCTGCAGCGTCCGAGCCTGCTGGAAAACTGTTTTCAGAGTTCTGGTCCTGGTCTTAAAGCACCTTCTCAAACTGTATCCTTTAATCACAGAGAGACTCATTACAGAGCAAACATACTGGCTTTGTTCCTACATTTACAGATACTTCTCAGTCCACTCATCATTAAACTTCTGTTTTAAACGTCGACTTTTCTCTTCTTTAAAGTAGAGACAGACGTCGTGTAGCTTTTTAAAACATGCTAAAAAGTTAGCAGAGTAGCAGTGAGCAGTTCACGCTGAATCCACCGTCATGTGGGATGGCATGAAGAGGAGGAAATACAACA
>VXCM01005062.1:44676-68868 GCA_014773175.1 Lucifuga dentata
TTTTTTTTTTTTTTTTTTTTTTTTTTTTTTTTTTTTTTTTTTTTTTTTTTTTTTTAATATATCAAATTTAATGTTCAAAATCAATCGAAGTGCAGGATAAAATAGAGTTAGGGGCTGGATTGGCCCACAGGCTATAAGTTGAAGAGGTATGCAATACAGCATAACAAAAACATATTTTATGTTATTTTCAATGCATCAGGGTGAGCAGGAGTAACAAAATTGGACCCTGACAACAAAGAAACGTCATCACTTTTTTTTTTTTTTTTTTTTTTTTTTTTTTTTTTTTTTNAAAAAAAAAAAAAAGTTCTGAGAGGTAAATTCAAATTTTTGCCCGTGTACAAATGCATGCATGCAGTTCTGGTATTGTGAGTGCTGACACCTATCACCTAACCTAATAACATCCTGCTCCACATACATCATCCCTGGATTTGATTAGATATCTGATTTATTTATTTGTTTAGTGCTGAGACCCCACTGTCATTATTTTCCCTTGTAAATAATTCAATAAAAATGTCAACCACCACCCTGCTCCACATTAATATTATCTGTAATAAAGGTAGTGGGAGCGGGCAGTTGCATGCAGGTACAATGGGGAGAAGCCGATGTATATACACAGGCGGAAGCATCAGAACAGGTAGTAAAATGACAAGTTAAAACATACAGTGATATATGAGTAAGCACAGGCTTCATTGTTGATGATGTGTACTTTATAGTGCAATTACAGGTGATTTCTTGACATCAGACACAAAATACATACAGAAAATGAGCACAAGATTTATGATATATGTGATTTATTTGTTGAAGGGAACATCATTTGCACAGTAATGTCAATAGTAGATTTTCATATGACGTGTTCTGTCTCCACTGGGACATATTGTGCATTTTATAGTATAATGTAGTATATATGTGTTGAACATCAATACTGCAAGACTTGAGGTTCCACCTATAGAAATGCATACCTGCAGGAAGTTGGGCTGCTAACTTATAATCCTACATTTCTCCATCTCAACTGGTTCATCAGAGAGAACATTTTTCATTCCCTGTCATGATGTCATGGTGTATGCACAACAAAAGATGGGCACGACTTGGGCTGATGCATGTTGACAGCAACATTTTCGACATTCTCTGCATTGATGCCATAATGAGGACCTTCATCAGCACCCATTCAGAGATGATATATTCATATCTGCCCGGTATCTAAAGCTCAAGTCTACACACTTGAAATGGGTTGTTACAGGTGTTGACGTTAGAGCATGAAATGATAATATATGTTAGTATATCTTAGAGAACTCTCGTACCTGTTATGCATAATGTATCTGTGCTTGAAATAGGCCCCCGTGAAACCTTCTTTAGTATCACCATGTTGTTCAGCACTGTGGACAGTGTGCAAGCTAGGGCTGTCACAATGTCAGATTTTCACTACACAATTATCGCAGCCAAAATCAAGATAATGATATTATCGCAATATCCATAGAAATTTGAAAAACAAATAAATAATAATAAATTCATCTTTAACTTTGTTTATTTTGCATTTTGTCTCTTTTTTTGGCAAATAGACTCCAAATAGGAGTGTAGGAGGTGGAGAGAGTCTGTAACCAGAACTGTACAAAAGCTACAAAAACAGCAATTCCACCTTAAAGGATGGCGTAAAGGAACCAGATGACCTGATAAACAAAAGATCCACAAATCTAACAAATAACCAGGAGAGAGAAAATCCTGTCAAGTCCAACACCATGATAACTTAGCTTTAACAACACAACTAAGACTTCATGGAACATTTCCTGTTTCAGGGCTAGCAAGCTAACTGCTACTTCCTGTCTCTACCGTGGTGAAATCTGCAGGATGATGGAGGTGAAGGTGGGAACAGGTTGGTGGTATCGCCCCCTTTAGCGGTTCCTGTTGATCAGCATTTCNGGGGGGGGGGGGGGGGGGGGGGGGGGGAGACAAAGCGAGAATGGAAAGAAACGGACATGATTTAAGAGGTGTTGGATTATTTACACTATACATATATCTGTGTATTATTAACACAATATCAACATTTCATTTTTAAAATATCACAGTTAACATTAATACCGGCATACTGCGACACCCCCAGTGCAAACAAACCACGCCACAATATTTTATCAGTGTTGTTAGCTAAGCATCTGTATGCACTCTTATAATGTCATTCTGAACTATTTTTCCCAGTTCAGTCTAATATCCTCACCCTCCTTTTTCACCACCGCTTGTTCAAAATATACTGTGTATAGATATGCATCCAGTTAGCCAAACACACAGATCCTGAACTATCCTGAAAGCTTTGTTTTTGATTATTGATTAGTCCTATTGTGAAATGGTGACATCAACACATTTGACTTACTCGCCGATACGCCTGATTAGACACACTCAGAAAGTATCAGGCTAGCAAGCAAGTCAGCTCAGGCCTGATGGCCAATCAGAGCACAGCAGGCCTTTCAGTAAGTGGCTGGAAAGAGACAAAGCCTAAAATGGCCTGTTTTCACTCAGTGAACTTTGAATGTTTCTGAACATTTTCTTCAGTCTGTGGCTGAACTAAACACACATTCTGTATTGTTCCTTGTACAAAGTCAGTCACTGTTACTCTACAATGATATTACTCCTGTCATCTGTTTGCCGAAAACATTGGTGCAACCACCATCAAACTGAACAGGGTGTAATTTGTAACTCAGCCAACATCCGCTTCTCCAACCTCTTCATTAATATTTACTGTCAAAATCCTTGTCTCTTCAGCATCTTTCCTTCATCATCCTTTGATGCTGGGTAAATATAATTTCATAGTTTTAATTCAAACAAGATGAGAATTTAGTGCCAAATCATTTTTGTTGTTTTTCACATCTTTATGAAGTGGGAAAAAGCAGATTTGGTCTTTGACCAGGCAGTTTCTGCTGCACAGTATATGGATAAGATTCTCTCCAAGGTTTTCGCTGAGTAGCATTTGGACTCAAGATCCAAGTCAAAACAAATGAATTGTGGGGACAGCTGGAGCCAGGACGCTTCTATACTGGGTGATTTAGAGATGTTTAAGTGGGGAAAACCATATATTCCCCAGGCTTATACTGAACAAACATAGCCAATATGAGCTTTGCCAGATTGGTGGATGTTTAACAATTTGAAAAATTAAATGTTGCAAGAATGCAGAAACAGTAATGAAGCTGTAGTGATGCACTTTGATGCACCTTTTTACTGTGTCTGCTCATCACCATGTCATTCTGTGGACTGACAGTATTTTCTAACCATCTGTCTTGGGGTCATGGCAGCCAGCATGTGTGTGACATGTCTGTTCAGCTGTCTTCAGCTAATGCAGCCCTGCTGCACATGAGACCTGAGATAATCAATACTCTGTCAGACATACTTAGAGCACCTCCATGTTAAAGCAGCAGCTGGGAGGGTCTTCGCTGTCTCGGACAGAAATGAAGCCACCAACCTCATGTCACCCAACAGCTCCATCTTAAAGACAAGGGTCACCACTATCCAGTTCTAATCTTCTCTGGCTTTAGAGAACAAAAAATAAAATAAAAATAAAAATGGCATTTACACTCAGGGGAGCCTCACACTGGTAGAAAGGCTGCTACACAATAATTGCAGGCAGGCTGGAAGGAGAGGAGAGATATGACAATATGAGACGGCAAATATATTTTCACTTTGTGTGGAGCAGGTTTTTTTTTTTTTTTTTTTTTTTTTACATGAAACACTTCAGAGAAAATGGTTACCAGTGGGGATCGTAACTGACTAATTTCTTTTGATGTGACTTTGCATCTATCTCTGTCCGGAAAATACTGTAATTTTACACTCAAATTGGCAAAGGTGTCCAGTCTGCAAAACAAACCCAGCAATAGAATACGGCATATTGTTAAAACTGCTTCTAAATCAGATTGCTCTTCTAAATGATCTGATGAATGTGTGCGTCCTGCTGCGAATGCTAAATGAACTCACACACTCCAGAACTGCAACTAAATCCCAAACACAGAGCTTTCTCATTTTGATCCATAAACCACTGTCAGGATTTTTCATCGCTTTTATGAGGATAGGACCGGTTTCATGCAAGCCTCCCATCTCAGCATTCTATAAGAGCACGTGCCTCATTATTGGGTTTCATCTCCCGCCATATTTTATCCTATGGGAAATCCATTGTTTCAGAATAAAAAGCATCTCATTTCACTCTCTGATTTGTTTACTTGGCTAATGGGACTGCAATGTCCTTTGTTGGGCCTTTGCAGAGCGTGACAGAGCTCTGCTGTATAGCAGAGAGGCTGAATCTCACCATTTGATATCAGGGAGGCTTTCATGCTGATTTAATGACTCTTTGCTAGCTGACATAATTGCACTTTCAGATTTTTAATAAGAATTTTTATATAATAAGGGAGTAATGTGCAATGTCGTGAACACCACTTCTTACAAATGCTTTCATTTTTAACTATAATAATAATAGTAGTAATTACAAAGATAATGTGCTCTAATTGCTTGGAGGGGATAAATTACTTTTTTTTTCACACTAATCCCATATCTGCTAGCAGCCTTCTCCTTCTCCCATTGTCTGCTCTTGCAACAGGTTGCGTCAGATATTAAAGGAATATTTGAACATACAAACAAGCTGTTGGACTTATGCTGTATCACCAGTGCTGGCATTCATAAAAACGCATCTCAAACTATACTGCCAAGATCATTTTCTGTCACACAGTTATCACAAACTCTTTACAGTTTATATCAGCTTGTATGCTGTAGTTGTGTTAATCCACATCCAAATAATGTGCTGTCATTATCTTTTGTACCACTTAACTGCTGTGATACTGTATAGCCTGAAGCTGTTTTTTGTTTGCTCATTTACATTATGAGATCGTGCAGAGCAGAAAGTGAGGAAGGAGATAGCTCGGCTCTGCCACATCGTCTAAGTGGTTTTCACTAGATTACAGTAGCAACTGGATTGTTTAGTCTAAAGCCATGACCACACATGTACAACCTGAATCCCATCTTTTGCTCATGACACGTTAGATTTGCTTCCTGAAGATGTTTAACCCGCTGATCATATTTTTAAATAGTTATCTCATCTTAGTCTATTGAAGCATTTTGTTCACATTTGTCTTAGAAATGTGCGCATGTGTAGCTGCATCCTGCTACTACAGGTCAAAGGTCAAAGCCGTGTAAATCCAGGTATCAGATATGAGCAGCTTAAAAAAGAAAATGTAAATATGCTGAACAAAAAAATCGGATACAGGCAAAACATCGGAATTGAGCATCAAAACTTGTCATGTAAATCCAGCCTTAAAGACATTTCATCACTTATCCAATTAGCTTCAGGTCTGAGTCAGTAGTGAGCAGTAAACAGGCATTTACCCCTACCCCTATGCAAACTCAACTGTTTAAAAAATTCATAGGTGCCTACCGCAATTAAAATTTTAAACAATGCTGGTTGAGGCTGTGGGGTTATGCAATGGCTTCATGATGCTCTTATCGCTTTTTATTATATCACTGGTTGTGTATATATGCAATATGTGTAATGTGTAATATGTATAATTTGTGCAGTATGTGTAACGTGCAACTTGGGTTGTGATTTTCTACAAGAGGTGGTTATACCTGTGCAGCATTTGAGTCCAAAACAATTTCCCCGCGGACAATAAAGTAAATCATATCGTATTGTATCGTATTTATATTGTGTGAGTTGTTCACACCTCGGGCCAGGTGACTCCTTATTCACATGAAAGGGTTGTTGGAGTCGACTCCAAATGACACTTTAAAGACTGTCATATGACATATGTATTGTATATTCAACAGCAACCAAACAATATGTATAACAACCATTTACCAATAGAAAATATAAAAGTCCCTGTTTTTAGTACCAAAGAAGTGCCAAAGGTTTAGAACTGTGGAAAAGGGCCTTTACATCACATTTTGTTTGTGGTGTCCCACCCTAAAGATAATTTCTATTTAAGTTTTTAAGTTTCAAGTTTTCAAAGTTTTATTTGTTATGTGCAGCAATACAAGTACAGCAGCAGTGAAATGCTTTTTCTGGTTTCCTGGTTTTCCTGTATTGTAAACTGTAATAAATCAGCAGTCATAGCCAAGCTATCATTTGTCTGATGGGGCTGGTTTTGGGAGTTGAGGAAAAGAAGGTCTTTTTTTTTTTTCATGTTAAGGGGTGTAAGAGGACGTAACTTTGAACTACTGCTAGGTATCCAATGAACATGAGTGATACAGTCAAAATCTGACAAAATTAAACTTTAGTCCAGTTAATGGAGATGCTAACTTGGCATAAGAACAACGCTTAGGCTTTTTAGAAAACACATTGCTTGAGTTGTGGTGTCAGAATAAAAAAGGCCTTTCTCTGCATCAGTCCTCACAGGGTGAAATCCACAGTGTTTTGTTTATACAATATCAGAGGTGCCTGCGCCTTAATCTCAGTAAAGAGGACCATTGGACTGAATTATCTGTATGATTGCCCTTTAGAACTGCTGTCAGTGCTATTCTCCTTATCCAGCTTCTCAAAGCCTCTCTCCCTGCAAGAAGTCTATGTGAGGGGAATACAATGCAAGCAGTTCAGATGCCACAAAAGGGCATTGCATTAAAAAGCCATACCTCTGCTGTGTGACCTTTGGCTGTGCTGGGGAGGTCGGTTCAATCCCTGTGGACACCCAGTCAGCTTCAGTCAAGTGAACGGAATAGATTCTAAACCTGTGATCTGAGGTGCGCACGTAAGCGAGCGCCCAACTGGCACTTCATTGTTTTCCTCATTAATACCTGTGAATGTATAGATACTGAAAGTGTGGAAATGTGCAAAGCCTTCCACCTGGATACGAGTCAGATATAAATGAATGCGAACGCAAATGTTTAACCTTTGCTGTCTGCTGTGATGAATACATTCCTTCTTATTTTATAATTCTATTCTGGAGATGTGTTTTCAGCAATGTTACAATCCTGGGTCATATTGTGTTTATACTGTATTGTTTTTTATTGCAAACTGTCCCTCTCCAGAGCATATACTGTGCATTGTGTGGCTCTATGTGTATGTGTGTGCATATGTGAGCATGCGCGTGGCTGTCAGTGAAGCAGGTGTGTCGTCTGCTGATTGGCTGCCTGAGACGGTTACTGAGAGCTGTCACTGGTCCGCACTTCTCCACTCCCAGGTATAAAAAGCCAGAAGACGTGTCTGCCGGTGTGACGCCTCACTACTCGGTCCTGCTCTCAACGCTCCATGCAGCTTTGTTCTCTGCTCTGTTACCATTGTGTTAGATTGTTTGTGACGAGAAACTTTGTCATGAGTACTTAGTACTAACTCTGTGATTCTGTGTCATATTTCGCTCTCTTTCTCTCTCTCTCTCTCTCTCTCTCTCTCTCTGTGTGTGTGTGTGTGTGTGTGTGTGTGTGCNTCTCTCTCTCTCTCTCTCTCTCTCTCTCTCTGTGTGTGTGTGTGTGTGTGTGTGTGTGTGCAGAATCCACTTTCTTTAGTCATACCTTAAAACCTGTACTTCCTTTGTTTTAGCAGAGGTGAGAAGCCATTTTTATTTCTGTACATCGTTTTTTTATAGGAAGTTTGGTGAAGTTTGTTTCATGTCTGTTTTTCTTTTTGTTTAGAGGTTATCCTAGAATGTCTAGTGATTATTGGTTCCTGTTTTGGCATTGCTCCCCCTAATCCTGTGTCAGGAAAAATAAGCGTTACCGTATATACTGGAGTATAAACCGATCTCATGTGTAATCTCATGATTTTGATCTGCAAATTTAGATTTTTAAATAAACCCGTATATAAGCCGGCCCCCTGATGTTGTTCCATCCATTTATTTGTTTAGCAAATTACCTGTTTTTCTGGGTGTTGTCATAGTATTCCTCTGATTTTCTGAAAATAATCCATNGCAAATTACCTGTTTTTCTGGGTGTTGTCATAGTATTCCTCTGATTTTCTGAAAATAATCCATGTACCACTAAACAGCTGCTGTAACCGACATTAGCTGACATTAACTTTTCTGGACTCCTCTTCCTCATCTGAATTGTCAAACAGTTCATTCCAGTCATGCTCTGTGTAGCGTGTCTTGACACGTTACACACATGATGCTCTTTTCCTCTTCTGAGTCTTGTCGTTTCCATTCTGTGTTGTATCTTATCTCAAGCTTCTTGCTAAAAAAAAAGCACAAAACATGCTGAATGAGAATACCAAACATCGGTACCGTACCGGTATATAAAACAGCACTTCTATAAGGTTGTCTCTGATTGGCCCATTCTTTTGTCTTTGACCAATCACAACAGCGCTTAGTGGCTTCAGCAAAATGTGCTGATAAGATGTTTAGTCAGGAAATATCTCATTCTAAGGTATGATTTAAACTATTTTCATGGGTAGTGGTAATGGTAGTATTTCCACCCCTGGAAATTTCCTTCTCTGGGATCAAATCTTAATTTCTCATGTATAAGCCGACCCCCGATTTACTTTGTAACATTTGGCAATTTGACACAAAAACTGCTGCTAGAACTATCTATTGATTTTAAAATTTTATATATATTATTGCAGATTTGTTAACTGTATGCACACAAGCACTTTTTATGTTTGACAAATTGTATTTTTTTAACTGCTATTTTGAGAGTCAATGCAACAAAATTTCGTTCTAGTGCACTGTTTTTTACATGTGTCCTTGAATGACAATAAAGTTATCTATCTATCAATAAAAACTTGGCTTATACTCAAGTATATACGGTACTTCAAGCTACAGTCTTCGAAGTTGCTGGTCATCCTTGGGAGCAGGGACGAGATAAAGGTTTCACCACAGCACATTCTATGTTACTGCTCTGGTTCCTAGCCCAGAACATAACAGTAATAATTCATTTTTTGCTGATTAGAGAATTGAGTGTAATTACAGTAACAGAGTTATAAATTGCATTGGTGTGCATAAAAACACTGGAATGTCTTGATAACAACTTTAGCACAATTCTCTGTCTGGTCTAATGCATAGGTGCTTATTTGCCACATATTACATTGCTACCATTAGGAACTTTAGTTCAGATTGGTCAGCTAAAGACAAATCTTACCACCAGACCCAACCAGACCCAGTCAGAAGCCCTACTGCTGCATTCCTCCCATTCTCTCCACCAACTATGGAACAATCGTCGGTTTGAATTGATATTGATAATGCATCTCTGTCTCTTGGTATTCCAAAATGGAGGATGAAAGAACTGCACTTAACTGTAATGAAGAAACATTTCAGCCTCTTAACCAATGAATCATCATGGGATGTGAAAGATATGAATGAGATGTGAATGAGGAGGGATGGAGAGAAGGAATTGTAAAAGCCAAAAAATGAGATCATCTTTGCTGAGCCTTTTTCATCCTATAGCAAAATGCGATAACATTCCAAACGCTCAAGTACAAACGATTGGCTGATGTAATGGACATGACTCTGTCTCCTTTGACAACTAAAATATGTCCTTGTTCAAACTGCACCTCAGTTATTTGAACCTATTCAAGCAGTCTGGGTGAATTGGAACTATTTTACGCACCAAAAGCCTATTGAAGATATCTGAAGTATCCATTTTAACCTTGACAATGGCCTTTATAAACTTACTATTTAGGGATTACGTTTCATAAAGTATTTGGCTTTTGCCGATTGAGATGTAGAAGCTGCTGTCAGCTACACTTTATTCTTTTAGCCACTTAGCCAGTACTCATCCACTTTCAAATTAGAGAAAGCATTCAGTTGGTGTCTTGTTCTTGTTAGCATAATTGTTTCTTTTAATTCATCTCTGAAGAAAGTTTCTGAATCCCATATGATCACACAAACACCCCCACCTCTCTGCACTTATGCTGATGAAAGAATCCAACAGAAATCCCACAGCTAAACTCAGTGCAGCATCTTGAGATGGTTTTGGCTGGAACCGGTGGGCAAACAGAGAAAAAATGCTACCGGTCGACTCTACCTGTTGGCTTGAAGCAGCACCATCAGCCTGAACTTTGCCTCTTATGCTTTCCCTCGGCGTTGGACTCTGAGTCATACAAATTCTGCTATGACTCTGTCTCTTGTTATGTAATAATGTAATAATTATGTTTTTCACTGTGCATAGTGTGAAGACGGCTGTCCAAAATGCTGTCAGCCATGATAGCAGGATGACAAACAAAATGCAAGTTTCCGCTAAACGCTATTCTGTTCTGTTACTTATGTAATGTGTTGATGTCAACATGTAACATGATTGAATTTAGAGAGAGAGAGAGAGAGAGAGAGAGAGAGATAGAGAGAGAGAGAGAACAGAAATTGACTCTTGAGGAAGAAGCGCAGTGCCACTAAAACTAAGCAAACACATTTTTGCAAAGAACATTATGCTGCGTTCAACAGACCTCAGAATTCAGATTTTTCTGACTTCCTACTTGGAAAAATGCGTTGGAACGGCACTTGAAGTCGGAGCTCCAACTNTCAGATTTTTCTGACTTCCTACTTGGAAAAATGCGTTGGAACGGCACTTGAAGTCGGAGCTCCAACTGGGAAACTCGGACCAAAATTATCTAACCCGACTTCATGAGTATGACATCACTCAACATGGCAGCGCCATGGAAGCGAGCTTTGTGAATGGAAACAATCAGCTAAAAGGTGAATAAAGTATTTTTTCTTGCATGAAATTGAAATAAAAAAGTCAACATATATCGCCAAGTTAACTATCTATAGTGTATAATTGTTTGCCATTGATACGCAAGTGTAAATCATTTCAGAATATTACTTCTCAATGTTTAAACACATTGATTAATATCATTGTAAAACAACACAACCAGACAGTCCTATAGTCTAACTTTACTTTAGTTAGCGTTTATTACTACGTTTAATTTTATAGTATTTATTGGTGTTCAGCCATGCTTTTTACTTTACATTTGTCTGCAATGGTTTGAGGTTGGAAGTTGGAACTTCCGACTGGGAAAAATCCGACTTCCAAGGTCTGTTGAACGCAGCATAAGTTCTTCATAACACAAGCATTCAGACTAGTAAATGGTTAAAACAGAAGAAAAATTTAACCATGATGTCCTATGTAGAAACTTAATGTTGAATCACGTCTATATTTTCACTGGTCTGCCCAGTGGGCTTTAACATCACTGCTGGCCACTTGAAGACATATTTTAACATTTCTCTCCTTTCTCTCCTCGTCGATGTATTTCATTACACAGTTAAGATTTCCTGCCACAACTTGTGACCTCCACACAGAGCAGCAGCTTGCACAGAATCAAAGGCAGAGGAGATGTTAATTACTCTCTTAGCTGTTCAGCACCAGATATGAGGTTAGAATGGGTGAGAAGGGATATCGCGAAGCAATGCAATTTAGTGTTCCATTCAGCATGCCTAGTCTGATTTGACACAAGAATTTAATATAGAAAATTACAATGAATCTCCAGCATCTCTGCTGGGTGTGATACGATGCTTCCCTGTTGGAAAGTGTTGGAAAAAAATTGTACCTGTATGTGTCCAGCAGAAAAGGGGAGAGATGGGGAAGGGAAGCGATTATGAATAAATGGCACACATGCTATACTTAGACACGTTTGTATGTTTGTATACACTATATGCATGTATGTGTGGGTGAGTGGGAGTTTTAATTAAATGTGCAGCATGTGCGTGTTAGTTAAAGTGGGCTGGGGTGATGCAGGAGAGGTCCTGCTGGGGAGCAGGAACCAGGGAAAACATCTGGTCTTCATCAGACAGGATCAGACACGGGCCGGGAGCGTGCTGGCAGATGGTGGAGAGGTCTCTACACAATAGGGAAAGCCCACTNCAGACACGGGCCGGGAGCGTGCTGGCAGATGGTGGAGAGGTCTCTACACAATAGGGAAAGCCCACTCCGATCAACACAGCACCATTACCTCCCACCCTCCATACGCATCTACACACAGACGCACACATGTACATGCTGACAATACACATAAACACCAGAGAGCAATAGAGATGGAAACACACTTATATGTAAATCTTAAGTATTTTAGCCCAAAGGAAAAACAAGATAAATTGCTCATCATTATTTCATTTCTCTTTGGAGTAAAACCAAACACCTAACCTGGCCTGTACTCTGGTACCGTGGGTGTGGGCAGAGTGGAGGCAGACTCTCTGACTTCTTCCCAGTGAATCTGGGGTTCATCAGGGATGTGTTCTGCATGGACTGGGTGTTGGGAAGAGTCGTGGCATCCAGCGACTAGGGTGTATTCATTGGTGGGGAAAGGTTTACTGACCTTGACTTTGCTGATGATGCTGTGATCTTTGAGGAGTCGATGGATGTTCTGGTAGGAGAAGCTGAGAGAGGAATCGAAGTGTCTGGGTTTGCTGGATCAAGACTAAGATCCAGGCTTTCAATGACTTCTTGGACTCAGCCATCAGCATTGTGTCTGTATGCAGGGAGAGTGTCGGACTTGTTAAGATTCAGCTACCTCAGCAGTGACATCCATGTCTCTGGGAGCTCGTCCTATGAGGTTGAGAGACGTCTGGGGTGGGCCTGTGGGGTCATGGAGTCACTGGACAGGGGTGTATGGTGCTGCCAATATCTCTGCAAGAAGACGAAGGTCCAAGTCTTAGAGTCCTGGTGCTCCTGGTCTAACTTTATGGTTCTGAGACCTGGATGTTAACCAGTGACCTGAGATGACGACTGGATGTCTTCGGTACTCGTCTCTCTGGAGAATTCTTGGGTACCACTGGTCTGACTTTGTGTTGAACGAGTGTTTTTTTCAAGAGGCCTGGATGAGACGATTACCAGCATTGTGAGGGAGCGCCAGTTACGACACTAAGACCATGTGGTGTGTTTTCCTGAGAATGATCCAGTATCACATGCCTCACTGCTGAGGACCTCGGTGACTGGACCAGGCTGAGGGGATGGCACCTAACACCTGGCTGCAGCAAATGGATGGGTACCTCCATGAGATGAGGATGGACCACGTGTCTGCCAGTATAGTTGCCAACCAGGACCTGGGGGGCGTTTCTGTCGCATGGTGGATGACCTGGTGGATACCTGGTGGATGACGAGCAGCCCAGCGCATGCTCCTGACCTGATCTGATTACATTTCTCCTAAATATATTTAAAACACTGTGTATACTGACACCTGTTGTACTTTTAGTTCACACCATCCTCTTCAAAAACTCTGTAAAAATGTGCTGATCAAACATTACATTTGGTTTAGACATGCCAGCCACCAAAATGAATGCCATTTATTTCAAGATTTAACATTCAAAACATTTGTCAGAAGATTTTGACCCCAGATGTAAAGACCAAAGTCCCATTGCACTGTCTTGCAGCATTGAAGCTAATGATAACTCTACTGATGCTTGCAAAGCTAAATTCAAGAGTTGGCATGCAGCAGCACAGCTGGGTGCCTTCCAGCATGAGCGAGGACTAGGGTTGCCACCTTTATTTTGCCAAAATACGGGACAAGACGGGGAGAGGGGAATCATACTGCCTTTTACATTTCAGGGGTGCACTTCCAGACATTGTGAAAATATAAAAACAGTGACACACTTCACTTTCCAAGCAATCAGTCAGGAAGCGATGCTGACACTGATGTAACCTGCACTCCTGGTGACCAGAATCTGTGGCTACTGCTGCCACACCAAATCATGATGGAGGAGCTGACAGACAGAGTGAGACGCTCTACCCTAACCTGAAAAAAAAGTTAGTTGCTAGTGTGGAGTTTTTAGGATTCGGTAACAAAGACAGGAAGTTGGTAGATGCTCCAGTCTGCAAGAAATGCTGATCAACAGGAACCACTAAAGGGCGATACCACCAACCTGTTCACCACCTTCACCTCCATCATCCTGCAGATTTCACCACGGTAGAGACAGGAAGTAGCAGTTAGCTTGCTAGCCCTGAAACAGGAAATGTTCCATGAAGTCTTAGTTGTGTTGTTAAAGCTAAGTTCTCATGGCGTTGGACTTGACAGGATTTTCTCTCTCCTGGTTATTTGTTAGATTTGTGGATCTTTTGTTTATCAGGTCATCTGGTTCCTTTACACCATCCTTTAAGGTGGAATTGCTCTTTTTGTAGCTTTTGTACAGTTCTGGTTACAGACTCTCTCCACCTCCTTACACTCCTATTTGGAGTCTAATTCATTTGACAAAAAAGAGACAAAACGCAGAATAAACTAAGCTAAAGATGAATTTGACTGATAGTATTTTTTTCTTTAGATTTTCTATAAATATCGCAATAATATCGTTAGCATGAATTCTTTTGGCCACGATAATCGTGGAGTGAAAATCTGATATCGTGATAGCCCTAGTGTTGATGTTACAGAAAGTTCTGGAACAGAGAGGTGAGTGGTGGTTACCTTCCATTTCACAAATGACAGTTCTGCGATCGTTGTCTCTGTAAATATGCAGGCTATACAGCCTGCATATTTGCAAACTGAACGGCAGCTTCTAGTGATTTATAATTTCAAAACTGCTTGAAAGTGTATGCACTCGTACCACAAAGGGTGTGACAAAGACATCAGGAAACATAACTGGTGGTAGCATGTTGACTTCACTCGTCCACCAGCTTTTCTGCAGGTGGCATTTCTTAGCTTCCTTGTTGAGCTTCTCATGGTATAGAATCTTGCTTTTACCTGAACCCTGTCCATTCATTGCTTGCTTCTTTGTTATTTATTGTGTGTTGTTTGTATTCTCTCGCCATGAGGCAGTGAATGGATGGAAACAAAGAAGCATGTC
This sequence comes from Lucifuga dentata, assembly GCA_014773175.1. Taxonomy (NCBI): domain Eukaryota; kingdom Metazoa; phylum Chordata; class Actinopteri; order Ophidiiformes; family Bythitidae; genus Lucifuga; species Lucifuga dentata. The sequence continues at coordinate 59,325 of VXCM01005062.1, forward strand.
TGTGACAATGGCTGACAATACTCACAATGCAACGCTAGTGTGACATTGTTGCCTATTCTCTATAGGAAGTGAAGAGAGAAATGAAGAGAAAATGCTACATTTCTACTTGATTTTCACTTGTTTTTTTAATATTCAAAATGGAAACAGAAAATATGAGAGATATAAAAATAAAAGTTGATCCATATATTATTAGCAAACCAAATAAATGAATGTCAGTGCTGCTGCCAGAATTCAAGAAATCCAAATTTAAGGTAAGGATGGATTTCCAGTCAACCAGAGTTGACAAGCTGATTCTCCAGTCACTCCAAAATCTGACTTTGACTTTCCCTCTTTATATTTTTGTGGCAGTCCTCACTTTGTCTCTCATGTCTGAACCGCCATCAACGCCATCGACGCCCCCGTTAGTACAGCTGTGTGCTATTAGCTTGTCAGCTGGGTGGGTATCACCTGTCAACAACCGCTGGGTGTTTCCCTGAATCTCTCAGCCTCCCGCCAGCCTTTCAGCTTGTGCTGCTGTGAAGTGATTGATGACAGGTCAACCACCAACGGCCTCACAAACTTTTCAATTCTTCCACAGGGAAATAGCTCATTTCTTCACAAGTCTATTTTAATTTTTGCAACATGACAGCATGCTATATTTATGCATTATGCTGGCACCTGGATGCAGAATTGTGATGAATTACGCCACACGTTGAACAGGGCAGAAAAAAAACTTTAATTTGTGTCACTTTATTGTTTGCTTTTTTTTTTTTTTCNTTTTTTTTTTTTTTCCTCTTGGATGTCTTGTCAAGGGAGGTGTAGTTGCAAGGTAATATAAAAGTAAGCAGGCGTGACACTCCTATTTAGAAAACCACCTCACTCCCTCTCTCTCTCGCAGTTTCTACATGACTAAAACTGCCAGTGTGACATTGTCGAGGCCTTTTTTTCAAAGTCCTCCTGCCTTTTTAAAATACAGAACTGGTATCCTATTTGCTGCGGTGCAGGCTTCAAAGAGGTTATTTGTCATCATAGAGATTTATGCTGTCATTCAGGGACATTTATATCACTTTAAGCTCTTTGGGTGTTCCAGCTCTGGTGCTGGGCAGACAATCCCACAGAGAGCCGCCAAGCTTCTCTCTTTTCCATTTTCTTCCTTTTTGTATTCCTCCCCTTCACCAGCAAGAAGCGAGACTGTAATGATTGTTACTGCCTCAAAGGGCACATGTTGTAACAGCCCTAAAACAAAATGGGATCTGGTTGGGTGAGTGTGGCTGGTCTTACCTGGAGAGGTTCTCTCTGGTGATTAGCTTCTGACAGCAGGAGGAATTCATGTCCAAAACCACCTGTGCCATACGTTATGTACTTATGAATTAAATAAGCTCACTGTTTGTCTGCCTGTATAAAGGTAATTATGTTTTGCAGTTCCATTTGCTCAAAGCTCCAAAGGATCCTCAATACAATAAGAATACAGATCCTTGATCTGAAAGGATCCTAAGCCTCTTTCTTACTGATGCTGTGATGGTGCCCAATCGATTTCTGCCTGCCGGCCTGTCGAGTTCTTCTTTACATCCACCGGCTGAAAGCAAAAAAAACATGGCAAGCAGAACGGTGGAATTTTCATGGAGGGGAGTTAAGGGGTTACAAAATGCAAGGTGGACTTTATATGTTCAGTTCCTGCAGGGTCAGATTGGCCATCGGGAGAGGCGGGACTTTTCCCAGTGGGCCGCAGCTATTGGGGCCTGCCGGTGACCTTTGCCATCAATATTAATTAAAATTACCTTAAACTAAGCAAACACCATTTTTTTTTCTTTCATAATTTTCTTGGCACTTAGACAAAAAATGGATTCTAAAAACAGAAAGGGTGGCACTGAGAAACAGTGGACAATTATGGACTTGTATGTTTACAGACACCTTAAAATCCCAGTAAAAATTAGGATCCCAACCCGACCCTGAGTGCCTGTATGAATACTAAATGTAGTTCTATGTTGCATTGTTATGCATATTATCAGTCTCAAGTAAAGGCACTATGCAGTATGTGTTGAATGAACAAATGATCATGAGGTGCCTTGGCATTTAAAAATAAGTGCATACTGTATGAAGCTAGTGATTCTGTGATTGATCTGCTCTACATTTTTAAGGGTTTTGTAGCTTTGCTTTGAAAAGTGCTTGTATTAATAAATCACAGTTCTCCAGCATGTCAATTCACAAAGTCACAGTTCCCCAAATGTTCTCAACGGTCGATCACAGCTTGACCTGGACACCTATTTGCCTCAACTACCAACTTTAAATGACCACATGAGACCAAACCTACGATTTATATCCTTATGCAGTATTTTGCATTTTACATGTAAAGGTAACAATTGTACATTAAAAACTCTTTTTCTTAATCTATTTCAGACTTTGGGGACAGGTAACTATTATCTCTGATTATGGTTAAATATAGGAGGTCGTGTTGTAAGTATACAAATCAACAGGGCTGACTAACATAAAAAATGATGATATGATGATATATGAATCAGCAGTTCAAACCTCAGTGCTGTTTAACTATCTTAACGTTAAGAAGATGCATGCAAACATAACACATAAAATTCAGTCATAATCTTCATATCATTGCAGAAACTGAACAGCAGTGATTTGAAACTCAGAAGCTTTACTGTTCACGATTTAAGCGACACTCAAAAGTGGAAAGGAACTAAACACCTTTACATTTAACCTGATTTTAGTAAGGTTATAATTACAGCCTCGGTACGTTTATTTAAATGATTTGAGTTTTTGATGGTGGTACTGATGAGCTTGTGTCATAAAAGTGGTGACATTTTTTTTTTTTTTTTTTNTTTTTTTTTTTTTTTTTCCAGAGGATAAAAAGTACTCATACCTCAACGAAAAGCCACTTTTCATTTCCTGACATGCAGCAAGAGGTTTGCAGTGTGAGTTGTGAGTCTGGTAGCATCATTAGCCTGTTAACTGTACTCAGATGCAGCCTGTGCATCCATGACCGCTGAGGAAGCTGCGCCACATTAATACAGTCCCTCAAAGTAATTCAGCAGTCATTATGCAGAGCTCTGCTCTCATGTCCAGCAAATTGCCAATTGCTTAAGCTAAGTAATATCTACCTGAGGCAGGGAGTGTGTTTAAAAAACATTTAAAGAAATGACTTTGGGTGAAGAGAAGGGCATTGCAGGGCAAAGCCACACTGACACTCCCACTGCAATCACTCAGAGACACAGAGCGAGACACAGAGAAGGCCTCTGCAAGCAGAAGGTTAGCCTCGTGACATTTTCCACCTGCGAGGAAAGAATGAAAGCGTTTGAATTTAGAATATTCAAGCGCTGTGAAAAATGAGAGGATGATTTATCGCTGGCATTTGAGGCTGCTTCTTTATGTTTCAGAGAAAGGAAAATAAATCATAACCCTCATCACTGTAAAAACAGATTGAAGTTCTTTTTTTTTTTTTTTTTTTTTNTTTTTTTTTTTTTTTTTTTGTCAATTTTTTTTTCTTGTTTCTTTCCTTAAATTCTTCCAGTTTCGATAGGATATAATGCACTGGATAGAGCAGTACTTAAAATTACAGTATACAATTTAGTTAAGACTTGGAGAGCTCCAAAATGGACCATCTGTGTGTCCTGGCAGTCATGATTCTCACATGTTCATGACGACCAAGCAGTTTATTTCTGTTTCTCTGTGTTTTGCAAATTTGAGAGCCAGGACAGCCGCTGCAGCATGGAAGGATTTTTAGCACCTCCACAATCTCCACTTCATGGTTCGGTCTTCTTTTGAGCCTTCCCATGTTGCTTTTGTTGCTTTTTCTACTTCAAGCCACAGGAGTTTCTTTGGAACCCAGAGAATAGGCTTTCTCCTGCAAGGAATTGGCAGCCATTTGGTAGTCTTTATAATCCCTCATGGAGGAATCATATAGATGCCGGTACTTCCTCACCTTCTCTGCCAGTCGCTCATCAAAATTGTTCGCCATTGTATACAGACACTGTTTGAAATTTTGAATTTCAAGTGGTGTCTGACCTTGCAAATGACCCTCAAATGTGGCTTCCATGTCCGGCTGTTTTGGCCACAATTATGTCATATTTTCCACGTGCCCACTGTCGCATCTGTATCCATGTTAACATAAACCTGCCTTGAATCAAGCAGCACATATAGGTTTCATTTGGTTTGGTTTTTGTAAAGTCTTTTAGAATTCTCTCTCTCTCTCTCTCACACACACACACTTCTGATTTCTCTGCTTTAGAAAAACTCAGCCAGAGCAGGATGTGTGTGTATGTGTGTGAGGTGTTTCTGCCCTCCCCATCTCACATCCTGGAAGTATTCTGGCAGTATGTCATAGTAGGTGCCACACAGCGCCATCACAGCAGCAAATAAAAGTCATATTTTATTTACCTGACAAGGGCTCTTTGAGCTCTCCTTGACCAAAAACGATGGCGGAGCCGCTTCCGCGCTGAGATGTGATTTCAAAATGTTACTGCCTGCCCTCCCTGGAAAATGTCCGCTTCCTCTTTGTCAGAAAACTCCTCTCTATTCTGGTGTTGTTCTCAGTGTTGGGCAGTTGCTCAATCTTATTAGAGGGCAGTGGGTGGGTGGGGGGGTTGGAAGGTTTATAGTGTCACAGATAGACCCCCAACCATCACCCCACCCCCCCTCTCTTTCCACAGAGGCTTTGTCTGTACTGCAGCACCCTCCACGTACCCACAGAGCGAGCGTAGTGTAAACACACAGCGAAGCCACCACACGTGGAGCCAAGTTGACATTTCCTCAAGGTTGTGTGTAATAGCTGATTACTTGCATATAGGGGAATCGTTGTTGGCATGCCGCAGAAACGTGATTTGTAGCAGATCAGTCATCTGTAATAGTTCAAATCTATTACATCTGAACCCTCGGCTCCCGGGCCTGTGACCTTGGCAACACGCTTCTCCAGAGGCTCCGTTTCAAAACAAGTAGTGTTGACTTGTTGGTCATTTGATTTGTTGGGGCATTTGCCTTGAATGTGAATGTGGACTGAGATGTTGGCTGTGTTTTTCAAGGTTATTGTTTGTCTTGGGGCATTGTTTTTTCTTCCCAGATTTAAGCCATTTTTAGATGGCCCATAATATCTACGAGCAAGTCAGTCCAGCTAGAGTAATACAGCACATTAGCACTTTAACTGTTGCTGAAGCTCAGGGGTACCTGTAATCCATAGAAAAACCCAAAGAAAAGCTACATGATGGTAAATAATGAAGCATTATGAAAAGGGCTATAAGCTGTTAATACTGCAGGTAAAGGTAAGAGGGCCGGTCACATTTCTGTCCCCGTGGCTACTCTATGACGCTTTAATCTTCCACCTTCCTATCACTCAGGATCCAGCTATGAGTTGTCCTGCTATAATTGTGTTTTATCGATTCTGGCTTTGGTCTGACGCCCTGATATCTCCTGTAAATGGAGCTTCACAAATACAGCGGGTTTACCTGTATAAATATTTCAATAAAAATGGCTTTGTGTATTAGGTTTTCCGAGGCTGACTTTCAGTTCCTGAGCCCCCAAACCCCCACCCCACCCCGCATGCTAGCACTATTGATAGTGCCAAATCATGGGCCAATACGCTCCCAAATTAATGTGTGTGCTTACCTTGGTTCAGAAATGGCTGGTTTTAGTAGGACCAAAGAGGGAGTAAAATAGAGCGATTGACTGCGTGTGCGGCTGTGTGCTTAGTGTTGATGCATTATTGAATTTGGAATTTATAAATATATTTCATACCCCAGCTGTGCTTAAGTGACAGACAGACAGGCTGCTAAGCCAATTCTGGCGCCGGCTACAGGAGTTCTAAATAGGGATAATGTGATGAAATCTATTCCCAAACAGCGCTGGATTTTACGGCTCAGTCCCAGCAGACGTGTAGTGGCTGACTGACTTTGAGCTACACCTCCTCTGTTCTCTGTCTGACCATTGAGATGGACAACTAAGCAGATCTTCAACTCGTCTTCTCCAGACATGAATTTTAAAGACTTTATCTCTCCTCCTCTAGTCCCATTTTTACACCTTGATTTTCCCTTGGGCGCTGTAGTTATTTATTTATTTTTTGCCTTTTCTCTCTACCTGTCTCTGGGCCTTCCTGTCCATCAGAAGAGTCCATCAGAATGAAATCAAGCAAAGAGCCATCTTCACTGGGTCCCTAGATTGCTTTTGAGCACCAAGCCACCCACATTGCACTCCTTTCTGCCTCCTCCAGTCGCTATCTACATCTTCTGGGGATCTACAAAGTGGCCTCTGCCCTGTGGGAGTGACAGAGAGTAATAAGAAAATGCTTTAAGAGGCAGGTACTCGGGAGCATCCATCTTTGTTTACTCTGTGTGTGAGTGTGTGTGTGTGTGTGCGTGTGTGTCCATGTATATATCTGCATTTATGTCTCAGGTGATGTCTCAGCAATGAGTGAATGGACTGCAGTGACACCACAGATCATTAATAATGAATTGAAGTTGCTGCATTCCAGCTTTGTCCCAGAAACTCCCTCAACCACAAACATACTGGCTGAACTGGCCATCAGGTGCCATCATCTCTCTCTNCACCCAAACCCCACCAAACCCCCACCTGCAGAGTTTTCCTTACTCTCTCTTCTTCAAACTTATTCATCTGTCAAGACAATGTAGCAGTGACAGTCTGATGCAATTTTCATTTCTTGGGAACATAAAGGAATAATGGCACTATCACAGAACTATATATTAATAAATCAAATTGCGTCTGTCAGTCAGATTCAGGTGAAATATCATCTTTCCTCTTCTCACTTTTTCACATTAAAAATTATGTTCATGTCACGAAGCATCTTCACTTTTCTTGAAAGCATTATAAAACACCTAAAACCCAAACGACTTTGGAGTATATAAGGTTACAATGAATGAATGAATGTTTATTTACCGTAATACTCCAGTATAAGCTGATCTCCTGTAAGGCGACCCCCTAATTCTGACCTGCAAATTTCAATTTTTACAGAAACCCGTATATAAGCCGACCCCCTGATGTTGTTCCATCAGTTTATTTGTTTAGCAAATTACCTGTTTTTCTGGGTATTGTCATAGTATTCCTGTGATTTTCTGAAAATAATCCATGTACCGGTAAACATGAGATTTATTTCAGCAGCTGATTACCATAACTGACCAATCACAGCAGAGCTTACTGGCCACAGCAAAATGTGCTGATAAGATGTTTAGTCAGGAAATATCTCATTCTAAGGTATGATTTAAACTATTTTCATGGGTAGTGGTAATGGTAGTATTTCCACCTCTGGAAATTTCCTTCTCTGGGATCAAATTTGAAGTTCTTGTTTGAAATTTGGTAATAAAAACTCAGCTTATACGTTAAGTATCACAGTTACAGATACAGATACAGTGTGATATTTTATCAAGGAGAATAAAGGAGAATAAAAAAGAACAAATGAACAAATGATCATTTCTTATACATTAAACATATTAATGAAATAAACCATCTCACCTTCTCTTCCAAGCTTTGGAAACAGAATTAGCCAATTTAAAAACCCCCAAACCAAACAGCCATTTCATTTTTCTATAATCAGTCCATCAAAAACTCTCTAAAACCCAGAATTTCATATCATCCCTACATATAATATAATACATATAATATATATACATATACATATAATATCATTGCTTCCTGACATAGCATTTTTATCTTACTAAATTTAGGAGGTTTGGTGATAATTTTGGAGTAACACTGAACTGTAATAACACAAAGGGTTTTGCTTTTTTTTTCTTTTAGGTTGTGGCTCAGTGAAGAGGCTGAGGGCAGACAGGCCTGGAGTTATGTGAGTTTTGTATGATCTTTCTTTATATGTGGGTATGCTCACTTAAAATCAGAAACAACATAAATAAAAGCAAAATGCAGTGAGCTGCAATTATCAGTTTAGCAAAGAAGACTTTTTCCCTACAAAGAAAACCTCCCGTGATTCTTTTCCAGTTCGTGGGTATTTTATAATGAATGTTTTGATACAGTATATTTTAAAACTTCATCTTACAGCCATCACGTCTGTTGTTTTTGCCTCGTGCGATGTGTTTGTTTTTGTTTTTTTCATTTCTTTTCTCCCTCACAGCCACATGATGCAAGTATTTCCACACTCATAATCATCAGTGATTTACCACTGTGGTCGAGTTAGCCCAGCACGTCATCTTTATACTTGTACAACTGCCAAGTAGCTGTCAAAAGCCTTTTTATTTCACGTTGACTTTTCTTTTCAGTCTGTTTTATCCTGCCCTATCCTCGGCTTAATGTGGTTGTTCCAGGGAAGCTCATTTTGTAGAATGAAAGCTTGCCTGCTTAGACACGGGTGTCATCCCACCGCGGGACACACCAGGCTGGGGTCAGGCTGTGTAGACATGGAGAAAAGTGGTGCAGTAGCATAAATTACTACCTGTGTTGTGAGAGACTGGAACACACTGTACCCCGCAGCATGAGGGAAGAAACTGAGGTTAGCATCTGGCTGCTCAGTGCCCGACCATTAGCACATTTCACAGCACAGCAACGTGCATTTATGCGTTGTCTGTGTGTGCAGAAAGATAACACAACTCTAACTATCCTAACATCACCAACCTCTGAAGTAACCACTGCTTTTGTTTGCTTGCTTGAAAGTTTGCCATCTATTTATTAGTTTCATTTATCTGCTTACCAAAAAAATTTTTCATTATGCCCATTTTGATGCACCTGACTTGCGCGCTTCTCCTCTGAGTCATTTCATTGAGGATAATGTTACTCTGGGGCTCCCTTGTATTGATGCATGCCGTTGGATGGAATTGGTGTCTGGCTAATAGACTATAGGAGTTAACACAGGGTAGGCCCTGTTGTTATCGAGTCTTTCATATTGGAAAGAGTAAAGTGCTGGAGGAAGTAATAGACTTGGTGCTTGCTATCGCTCCCTGGGGTTGCAGGAGGCAATCATCTAACTAAATGAGAGAGAGAGAGAGAGAGAGAGAGAGGCTTCCCAGTAGAAAGGCTATTGATGGCTGACAAATCACTGCTTTTGATGTACATTTCAAAGTGTGCCCTAACATCTACATTCTTTTATTTATTCATTCATATATTCATTTATGTATTTTTGCGTCTCGCCTCAGTTTTAGTACAAGTTTGGATTATGATCAGAGCTCAAACTGAACCCCAGGCCTTTTGGCATAGTGCAGCCTCTTGGCCTTGTCATTGGGCAGGAATATTTAGTGAGAGCATTCTCAAGAACTAATTACCAAGCTGTCTCACTCATACACCCCCTCACCCCCACCCTCAACTCCCCCTTCACCCCTTCACCTCCCTTGCAGAGGAAATGAAGGGCTTCGAGCAAAAATGTTTTGCGGATGGAAATGGCGGAGGAGCTAAAGAGGGACGAGAGTGAAGTCATCTTGACATGATAAACACAGAGACAGAACTGAATCTATCAGACACGACAGGACCACGCTGTAAATTACAGCAGGCCTCAACCCATTTACATCAAGTGATTGAAGAAGGTGTCCTTCCCGCACTGTGGGTGTGTGTGTGTGTGTGTGTGTGTGTGTGTGTGTGTGTGTGTGTGTGTGTGTGTGTGTGTGTG
>VXCM01005062.1:68939-101801 GCA_014773175.1 Lucifuga dentata
TAGAATAGAATAGAATAGAATAGAATAGAATAGAATAGAACAGAATAGATGATATTCTAGTGAAGACAAATCCGTGTTCTTTTGGAAATACTTAACCAAACAACCCAATAGCAGTCTAACTCTTTGGAGTACAAGTGCAGCACTCACATCGAACATTCCACAAGAGTAATTGAATTGATTAAATCCCAAACGATTCTTCAGCATGGTGTATGCACAGAATCCCTATAGGCAAAAGCCCTGATTCATGAGAGGATGGAGTGAGAGAGTTCTGTGCGGTTCAGAAAGCAAGCCTTCTCCTGGATGTAGAGGCATAGCTGAATATCACATGGCCACATATTATTCCCCAGACCATTTATTACCCTGTCCGCCTTCCATCTCATCTATTATTCATTACACAATCATTTAACTAAGTGCAGTGATTATTTAAATGTTTAATGCTGCCATAATCAATATTGGCCTGAGCCTTTCAGGTGGACAGTTTTTCTAGCATTAAAGTCCCATCACCTATTGAGTCGATCAGGTTAAATTGCACATGGTTACAGTAAACGCCCCCATTAAAAAGGTCTTTTTTTTATCAATGGCAATGGAGACATGGTATGATAACTGTTCATTTCTGCCTTTGCCATGCAGGTTATCAGAGTCAGTGTTCGCACTTTTGTTCGAGGGTGACGTAACAGGATAATGGTATGTTCAAATGTTGACTTGCTGAACTGTCTGTGCTTGATTCTAGCTCTCTTAACGGCTGCCGAGTGAGTCAGACAACACAAATTCACTTACAAGTAAAAAGAAAAGAAAAGGCTTCACTGCCACCCAATAACATAAAGACCATTCTGGAAGGATTTGTCATTTTTATGATAAATGTGTTGAGAAGAGGTCAATCAAAAGATGTAAAGTGAGGTACGTCGATGCATCAGCCCATCTATTCTCCGTCAAATCACATCACAAACGCAAGACTCGCTGCCAGACTGTGACATCCACGCTATGTTCAAACACGTATGGATGCAATAAACATGCACTTGCCACCTGGATTGTGTGTCAAAGCCTGGCTTATAAACACCATAATCATATCATCCATGTGTAGGGAGTGGTGGTATCGTATTCCCTTTGCATCGCCAACTCTCCCTGATAATCCAGCCTCAATGAAGGAGCCCAGAATGAGGAATGAAATACGGCTATATGTGGTCACCCTGCGCTTGCTGGTGGCATGGATTTATCATACAGCATTTAAATTTCCTCCTCTGAGCTCTCTGAAGGCTGTGAGATGCGCTGCTGTGTGCCAGCAACGTGTTAGCTGAACAAGATACTACAAGGCAAATGTTGTTTTTAGATCTTTTTGCTCTGAAGGGACCTAATCAGTGGAATTCTGATGCGTCAGATGCTTTGTTTTCCAAAACCGTTGCTCCTGTACCGATAAATTTTTCAGTTGGAGAAGCGCAAAGAGCTCGCTGTTAAAAGAGAACACGGAGCTTTATGAAGTGGGAAACTCATCTGTTTTTTATAAAATAACAAATTTGATAGTTTTTTTTTGTTTCATCTAGAGTTAATGGTGCTGTAAGCTTTTAATGTGCTGATGATCAATATAAAAAAGGAAAAGTTCACCTAAAACCTTGTGTTACAGGAGTGGATTAGGGCAAAAAAAAAAAAAAAAGNAAAAAAAAAAAAAAAACAAACAAAACAAAAAAACAAAACTTTGTCAGGCTACTAAGTACACAAAACATGCATCTGTGATTTTATTTTAATACGATCATTGATGCAATAAAATCCACACCGAACCCACTCACTTGTTTTTGCTGGAGCCAGAAGAGAAACTATCAAATCAACCACTAGATGAGAGCAAAAAAGATAACTTCAACAGCAAATTTAATGAAATTCAATATGAACATGAAATACTAGGTGAGGTCAAATTAATGTTACAAGCAAGACAGCATAAATAACAACTTAATCTTTCTTTTGGGTCGTTAAAAGTTCTGTTCCACATCTATAGAAAATACATGTTTCAGATCAAGGTTGTTTCTAAACACAGGCAGTCCCCGGGTTACGAACACCCGACTTACGAATGACCCGTCCTTACGAACGGACCGCCATAAAGCCTATTAAATTAAAAATTAGAGTTACATACAATGATATGTAATAATGAACAGTGCACTACTTTACAACGCACATCAAAACAACAGAACAGCTCTTCCAACGTGCGAGACATCAAGGAGTGAGAGTAAATGTTAACCTACATGTTTTTTATACCACCCTCCACACACACACGCACACATTTTCTCTCTCTCTCTCTCTCTCTCTCTCTCTCTCTCTCTATGTTTACGATGTTTTAGGATATCTGGAAGTGTTTCTTTAATGTTTCTTATGCATAGAAAGGTAAAATATATACGCTAGATATGCACCTTACGTAACTGTTCCAACTTATGAACAAATCCGACTTACGAACAGCCGTGGGCGGAACTCATTTGTAAACTGGGGACTGCATGTAGCAATCAATTTTTTTGTTAATAAACAAATATCAAATTTCTTACATAAGCTAGATAGGCTTAGATATAGCTTTAGCAATAGCAATGAATCTAGTTTTAGGATAAGGGGGTTTCAGGTCCAATGCAAGTATTTTCATATAAAATCAAAACAGTTTGATAGATAATATAAACATACAACTTAACTCTGCTAAGCTAACTGCTGTAACTGAAGAAGAGGGAGAGATGCTTTTTATTAGAGGTTGTTCTACATCAGTTACGGGCAACTGGTGGCCCGTGGGCCATATACAGCCCACACCTTTGATCTATCAGGCCCTCAGATGACTTCTCAATTAATAAAAATGAAAATTATAAAAAGTGTTTTCCTTCGTTATTAACACTACCTATCAGCACAGGGCGCTGGGTCGCTTCGTCTTTACTGATGCTGTATTTTTTTACCATCCATTCCATGGCAGCAAAGCTTTCAATGAGAGAATAAGATCGGATCCGGTTTGGTCCAGTTGGGTGGGGGTTGGGGGTGGGGGGCAGTGCTGCACTTAACATCCAGTAGAAGCAATTATTTTCCTGTTATTCTATCTCCAAGAGCAAACATCTCATCTCGTTTCCTCTCCACAGCAACAAGAGAGAGAGAGAGAGAGAGAGAGAGAATGAAGGTCCTTTGACACTGGACGCAAATTTAAGCGTGAACAGATCACATGATAATGAGAATATATACATACAAAGGCGAAATTTAATCATTGCAAAAATGGAAGTTTTGTCCCAGAAAATCTCTCTTATTTTTTATTTTATGTCATGTGTGGCCCTTTGATCGTGAAAATGAAATTTTATTGGCCCCCATCATCATCAAAGTTGCCCATCCTTGTTCTACACTATAAGGAAGCTTTCTGGAAAGGATACAGCACCTGTTTGGCATAGAAACATAACCCTGGTAATCAACGTTTCAAAAGCAAGAATTTAAGTTGGTACAAATGTCATTACTTTCCATCTAATTAAAGGATAGTGTTTGTATAATTAACACAAACACTGTATAGTGTTGTGGAAATCTACCCTTAAACTCTTATAGAGAAGCTCTCTGTCAAATAGCTTGACCATAATTAACATGTCTGTGAATACAACTTCACACACACTGATTTCAGTGATTCAATCAGACAATATTACACCCTACTCGCTTGTATGCAATTATAACTGAGTGTGGGCTGAACAAGAAAACATTCAGGCTGTGATGTGAAGAAACAGAAATAGAAATAATGGCTGTGATGTGAACCCGAGCACCATTAGAAAACAGCCTTAATTCCCAGAAGCATCTGCAGGCCCAGCTGTGTGTGCAGACCACTGAGAACTTCAACCCTTTATTAATATGACTATGAAATGTGAGTGTATGCATGTGTATAAGCGCATCTAGAGGAGTTTTCAGCAAGGCAGTAATGAGCGTCTCTCTGGTGAATCAGCATGTAAACACTGGGTGAGAGTGAACTCTGGCAACAACCATTCCCATTTGGCTCAATTAGGCCTGAAACTGAAACAATCAATGGTGCTGGCCTTTCTGCCGGTCCGCCTGTTGGCGGTGGCGGCACACTCAGTAAAACAAAATGGGAATAATCAAAGTCCATAATTAGTTGGCCTGAGAGGGTGCAGCAGTACATTTTCACTCAGTTCTAACCACGCAACAGCACAGTGACTGCTCAGGCAGTACATGGAGATGAATCCACACAGCCTCCAGGAAAAAGGACAAAACAAAATGCATGGTGAGCTCTGTGCTATAGTTATCTCACTGTTACAATGAGAGGAGAAAAAACTGTGCTACACACAAGCAGCGGCCAAAAACTCTGCTTGGTGACAAATGAAACACCAAGGGAGATGTAGGAATATGATGAAATGAACTGCCATAGCAACGTATACTGTGTAGCTCTGGGAAGAGAGAGCAGAAAAGAGTCACGACAGAGATAACAAGTAAAAGGGAAATATATGTATAGGGTAGGTGTCCTTTAAAGTGGTGGTGGTCTGGGGGTTTCACAGCTAACTGGGAGGAAACATGAAGGGAATGCTGGGAAAATGGCCTAGAGTCTCAGGGAGCATATCTGAGGGACATGGACTGGTGATGATGACCAGCAGAAAAATCCACAAACTGGAGACAAATGACAGCAGCCTGCTCTGCAAGTTTCAGCAGCACTGCGCATTAACTCATATCCAGTCAGATATGCATTTATGAAGAGCAAATTTCACGGGTAACTCAATGCAAATCAACGGAATCACTGGATTTCCATAAGAAAATCCACTGATCAGTGATTCTGTTGAGATCAAATAAATGTGCGCAATATTTTCAAAGTCAGCTTTCCAGATACAATCAATAGTCTTAACAGAGTTGACCTTTTAGAGGGGGAAGGAGTCCAAAACAGAGAAAGTGAGTTTGTAAAAATTTTGGTATCATTCTAAAACACAATAACTCAAAGAGGCAGGAAACTGGCTCACATACATAATTCACACAGCAGTGTGTAACAGAGCTAACGCTGCCCACTGATCATACCAACCATGTAAGACTGGAGCTGCAAAACTCTGAGTGCACTGAACTAACAATGTGTATGTTTAATGGCTTAGAAATTCAACTATTTAAAAAATGAAAGTTGAGATGCCTCATCAATTATTTTTATTCAACTAAATAGCTTTCTAACTTTAATTTAAATAGTTAGAGCTCTTTCAGTATGATATTTACATTATCATAACATTACATTTCCAAAGTTTGTCCTCATTTGTTGTGGAACTCAGTGCTCTCCTCACCGCTCTCCCCGAACTGATTTCTGGTACATTTGAGCACAATGGTGGTAGGCACAGTGGCCGCTAGCCTGGCTTGATGCAGTGGAAATGATGAGGGAGGGGGTGATTTGGCACGGCAGGATCACGCAGGTTCATGCTGCCCCCGGTACTCTCACAGAAGGTGGCCAGCCTAATGATGAGGTAGATGGCGTCTGTGTAAGTGGCTGCCAAGTTGAAGTTGGATTGAGGTGAGGCATGTGCATGTGTGTGTGTGTGTGNGTGTTTCTTTTAGTCACTCCCTCAATGTTTCGTCTAGTGCAGAGGGAAGACAAAGTCGTTGGGTGCATTTTGAGTTCCTTATTCGTTTCCACGTTTCCCTCACTTGTGTCTTTTCCTTGTGTCTTAGTCCCGCCCACTGAAGACACAAGGAAAAGAAGTGAGGACAGAGGAGCTACGAGTTAAGACAAATGAAACATCGTCGCTTTTTCAGCATCATCTGATGATGATGAAGATGATGATTTGTCACACAGCTGAGTAGCTTGGAGCTGCTGTGTTTTAGTTTCTACAAGATAAAATAATGAAATATTCTGATTATTACTGTAANTTGGAGCTGCTGTGTTTTAGTTTCTACAAGATAAAATAATGAAATATTCTGATTATTACTGTAACAGTTAACATGAAGTATGACAAACATGCGTAACAATCTGACTTTCTAATCTACAGATCATCACATTTCTAAGTTTGTTTCACTACTCAGAGAGTTAAAATATAAAGTTTATCAGCATTAGTGAACTTTAAGTAACGTTTTATTAAACATTTCATAGATTTTGTTGCTGGTTGCGACGATACAAGAGCGTTTTATTGTTTTATGATTTTTTTATCATTCAGAGCTGCATTAAACACACATCCAGTTATTTTAATCAGATGATCAATCAGACAAAATTAAACATCAATAATCAGAGTGATTTTACACCTAAGATGTTGCTGTTGTTAATCTGATAACATGTTTGATCAAACTCATGATGAGGTCATATTAAGATGCGTGTCGGTGTATCTGCAGCTGTAGCAGATCCGTCTAATCAGAAACAGACTTCCAGTATAAGGGGCGTGACTGTCAGGTAACAGACTTCCTGTAGGACCCTCTCAGGTTTCCTCGTTCATGTCTCCTCTGGAGAGCCTCCTCCATCCTCAGAGCAGAAATAAGAGCTTTGGAACGTCCTTAAAGATGGCGGACTGGATTGGTTTCCAGGTCACGTGAGGAGCGATCGAATAAGAACTTGGAATGCACCCATAGTCTCAAATGGCAAATCTTGGCTTGTCAGTCTTGATGTGTGACTTCACTTCGAATTTTCTTGTACTTTTACTCCACTTTACCTAACATAATACGTCACTATACTTTAAAATGAAATAAAGGTAACTTTGGTCTTTTAGGAGAAAGAAGAGCCTAATTTTATGATATTTAAACTGAAAACATACCAATAGTTCTAAAAAGTGAAAAGCATCTAAGGCAGCAGGTTGTATATCCAGCACTGTTTCTGCCAAGCTGTTTTTAATGTTGTGACTGGAATCCAGCATAAAATTCTTTATGGAATACCATAATACCATCATAGTTTTCAAAGCAAAATCCATTTATTTTATAGGGAAGAGTAATGGGAATTTAAAGGGATAATCCACCCATTCTTTATATTCTATTTCCAATTCATACAATCTGCAACGACAGTGAAGTGCTAATCACTGAGCCGTCATGTCAAGTACAAACAGTACATTTACATGCATGTTAAAATTTTGATTATACTCAGATTAAGGCAATAAATCTTTTTTTTTTTTTTTTNTTTTTTTTTTTTTTTTCAAAGGCATTTGAAGAGCTGGGTGAATCTTTTCCACAGTGAGGGCCTGTTGGAAGGGAAGAAACCTCAGGAGAGGCAAATCAAAGAGAGATCCTCTCTCCACAAACAGCTGGATATGAAGGGGGATGAAGGTTTGAGGCAGTAATGGGTTTGCAGGACCACACCAGAGATTTGGAATTTTGAATCCCATTAAATACAACCCACATACATGTGCCGTCTCCAACAAAACATTCTCCAAAACATAAAACCGTATTTTAGTTTTGTGTTATTTTGCCAAATCCTTTTACCTTCCAAAATCAAGTATTCAGATGATACACCTTAAAATTCAAAGTTTCACCTGCTAACACTTATGCACAATTGTAGAAGGTGCTTTGTTTTAATTTTTCAGTAAAAGCCATCTCATCCTGGGACTATCTTCCCTGGCAAAGGCATACATCTTCTGTGTTGGATCGGTTAAATTAAGTAACTTTGACAAATAATAAAAACAGCATGTTGTTCGCTGTGATGATTTGATGCCTCAGGCACATTTCAAATCTCTACAGGGTGACTTTAATAGCATTCTGGAATGAACTGAAACTAATGGCTGTCTGGAAGTTAAGAAAAACACCTCTAACATTTACTGCTCCACTAGTATGTTTTAGAAAATGGTTGGCAGCAATGTAACACGTATGCCGGTCGTATTTATTGGGCTCAAACGTGTAAAATCAAGTGTTAAATGCCTTGGTGTCTGGGCCCAGCTCACAAAGCTAGATTGGCAGCCAATATCCTGCCAATCCATACACACCCACACATTCACCCAGTGACAAACGGTTAATACATGTGCTGATACACAGACAGGCACTTTCACACCCACACACAGATGTATAATGTGTGTATGTATATATATATATACATGTATGTACGTATGTATATATAAAACTGACTTTACCTCTTCTGAAGAGAGAAGAAGAGCTTTATTTGAGATAGGCCATGATTCTTTCATTTCATTTTATTTTATTAGAATCTTGACCATATAAATGGTATGGAGTACAAACGATCCATATAACAATACATATGAAGGCAGTACGGGTGAAAAAAGAAAAACAACCTAATCACTTAAAAATACATATTTCAAAAAGGCACCAAGTTTATGGATTATTTTTGGATTCTCTGACTGCAATAAAAAACCAACTTAAATGTAGATGGACACTTAACATAATACTTCAGCTAGTAATTTTCTCTAGATTGCATTATTTCCATATTTGTACATTCAAACAGTACATGATATTCATCCCCAACATGGTAATCATTGCATAATTGCATAATAGTTATCATTGCATATTGTTGCATAATTTACATGTTCTAGTTTTCCTTTCTAACCTATATATCTTCCAGTAACCTTTGGAATTCTAGAATTGGCATATCTAAAGACACAAATCGCTCGTCTTTGTCCCTTATTTTGTTGCAGTAGATACTTTTCAAACTTAAACTCCTTAAATTCAACGTATAGGTGAAGATGACATCTGCTGTAGCTCACCAAAGCACTTCTGTAGAAACTGATCTTCTTCAGGAGTTTTTTTTTTTTTTTTTTTTTTTAGCCAGTTAATTTTGTCACACTTCTGTGAAAACCAAAGAAAGTCCACATGCATGTAAAATTTGCTGAACATAAGTCATCCATGGTGATCTATAGACTCCATTTCTGTGCAGTTCAAATAAACAGGTATACATCCTATGACTAAGCTTATCTTCCTTACTNGACTCCATTTCTGTGCAGTTCAAATAAACAGGTATACATCCTATGACTAAGCTTATCTTCCTTACTATTCAAAAGTCCTGCTCAGTTACCAATCATTTTCTTTTTAATTGCAATACTTAATGTGTATTTTCCCAGCTCTGCATACACCATATTATATTACATGTTGTCATTTTAACTCTTAATATGTACTTAAGGAATTTTAAGTGCAGTTTTTTCTCCAGAATGTCATATTTCTCAAATCCCCACACCTCACATTCATACAGCATAACAGACTTAACCAACCGGTCAAACAGTTCTAATCTGACATTCAATGGTAAATCAAATTTTCTACATTTACTGAGGAAAGCAAATGTTTTACATGTATATTTAATCATATCTTATCTGTTTTCGATATACTCCACTTTGTCGTGTACTGTTTGCTGTTAGTACGAACTCAACATCTGTGTTCTGCTCTGTAATGGCTGTCATGGTAAATTTAGCATAATGTACATTTCCACAGCATTAAGTCCTTCAGTACAAGAACACACTGCCACCATGCACCACTCTGCTGCTCGTTTTAACAGAAATACTGATTAATCCATTCAGAGCAATTCTGTTTGCTGTTTTTCAATGTTATCATATTGTTGACACAAACTCAACAATTCCTGCTGATTGCTCCCAATAAAAACCTTGTAAGATTTCAGAAGCAATCCATTCCCATTTATTGTGAAATGTCTGCATGAAGTGTTTAATTTTAATAAGTTTAATTTAGAATGAAACAGCAAATATGTTCATTTTGAATGGATAAAACAGTGGATAAAACTTTTTTCTGGATAAAAGAGAAAATTAGAGTACGAGTTAGGCCTGATTTTAACCTCGATTAGCCAAATTTCAGCTTAGTCAGCTGTCATTTGATATGAAATTTCAAGAAGGCTGAAAAGCCAGATTAATTACCCAAACAAATTACAAGTGAGCAATGAAGCAGTCAGATAGGTTTCTGACATGTCAAAAATTTAATCAGCTGTTTTACAGTTTGAGAAATCTCACAGTTTCTTGAAGTCACAATTAAATTTTCCAAAATTCATACTGAAGCTATCTGAATGCATCTCCACAAGCAAAACATTTTGTGGATGCGCTCATTTTGTTTTGAAAGGAATAAAACTTTATTGGAAAGTATAAATACACAAATCTGTCTCGAAGTTTCATTCAGGTCACATGTCAGTAAAGCTGTACAGTGTGAGCATAGAAACTGTTATTTTATTACATCTGTTGAAACCACACCATCTGATATGGATATAACACTGGCAACCCATGTGCCATCAATTAACAGCTCCAATTACCATTCCTGGACAAAATCTTTATGTATATATAGTACAGGGAACACAAAAAGGTGGCTTGTGGGCCAGATCCAGCCCGCGAGAGCCAAATGTCTGGCCCGCGCCGATCAACTGGCACTAATGGCACACGTCACATGACAGAACTGCTGCTGATGTTGGTCTGGAAAGTTAAACTAATACTATATTATGTATAATATATTCAGAGAAGAGAGAGAGAGAGAGAGAGAAAGAGATGAATGCTAAGGAGCTGAATTTGTTAAAAAGAACAAATAGGTGAAATGAGAGAACAGAAACGGTGGAAAAGGCAGTATTACAAAAACAACAGCAAACTATAGTTGGTAAAAATTTAATACAACAATTAATAATGCAAAAGACATAAGCAAATTATATTGTTGGCCACAAGAAGAGCAAATAATGCTGTTTGGTATTTATAGTCTGATACTTTGGTATATGGTCTGATCGTAACTAATGGCTAATTAAATGGTTGGTTTTGGACTTATTTTGTTTCAAGTGTGCTTTTTTTATTTTTTTTATTTGTTTTTTTTCTTGTGTAACCCTCAACACAGGCTTTGAGAATCCCAGGCCTAAATTACTACTACTACTACTACTACTACTACTAATAATAATAATAATAATAATAATAATAATCCNCTAAATTACTACTACTACTACTACTACTACTACTACTAATAATAATAATAATAATAATAATAATCCCAGCAAAAACAAAAGGGATCCATACATGCTTCGTGCTTGGACCCCTAATAAAAATAATAATAAAAAAAAAAAAAAAAATAATAATAATAATAATAATAATAGCAGCAACAACATCTGTGCATAAAACAAGTTTTACTGGTGCAATAGAAAAAAACCCAGACGTTTTGGCCCTTGGCTTAGCATGCTTGACATAATTTGGCCCTTGGGGAAAACTAATTGGGGAACCCTGATATAGTATGTATGTATATAAGCTTTATGTAGAGCTGATTCGGATACAATCCCGTCCAGCAGAGGGCAGTAACAACGCTTCATGCAGCGCCAAAGCCTTTCTCACGTCACCATGCCCTGCAATATCCTGCAATGTCCGAATGATTTGATCAAAGAAAACTCAGCTTGAGTCATCACTTTGCACTGGTTTCTTTCAGCAGCTCAGTGTCAATAAACGATGCTGTTAAAAGTCGGTCCACAAATCAAATCTCTTGCATTTAGTGCCATTTAAACGCCATTTTTATCTCATCAAAACAATCTCAACTTTGAGACGAAATACTTCACTTTTCACACAAATACAATTCAGTACATAATGACATATGCATTTCCGAACATACACAAGACCAAATGGAGAAACAGAAACACTTAGGCCTGGTTTATACTTCATGTTAACTACACATATGCACATGTAAGCACGTGTATCCAGCATCGGTTTGAAGCGTTGTTTTTGTGCGTCATGCAGCAGCTGCAGAAATTGCAGGCGCAGTATTGAAAACTTTTGTCACGTGACATCAGTAAAACTTGGTACAAGTTTACTGGAAGCAGCGATCTCATAAATCAGCGCGGATTTGTTTAACGGCCTCATGTACCATTTCCGTGTTTGTTGCTGCTGCTGTTTCCTTTGCCTTCGGAACAAAAGTAGAACGATTGCTTCCTCTGCTGTTGCTTATACCGGTTTCTTAGTAAAATCGGACAGTTTTGAGGTAAGTGACGGTCTTCCGGGACAGATCAAGTTACGGCCCTCATGTCGCCCCCTGGTGGATAAAGCGTTTAACCTTCCAGATCAACATTAACTACAGAAGCGAGTTTGCTCACGATGCACACGCAGGTGTAAATGTATACGCAGCGAGTATGAAGTATAAACCAGGCCTTCCACACACACACACGTCTAACATGCTGTGTTACAAAGGGGTTGAAAGAACAGGAACGTGGACTAGCTTTGCATCCTAAGCGTGGATCTGCAGGGATAATAGACCTACTGAATGCACAACAGCGAGCAATAAAGCAGCAGCTGCAACAGAAACAGAGTGTGTTCCATGGCCCAATCACAAAGGAGCCTCCGTGTGTGTGTGACATTCGAGTGGGAATTTTTAAAAAAAAGCATAATATGAGGTAATGGAGAGTAGTTCTGCCTCTTCTATACACTGAAATAACATGCACAAAAAAAAAAAAAAAACNAAAAAAAAAAAAAAAAACCAACACAATGTAAAACCACGTTGATTCATGTATTTCTCTTGACCCCTCCATGTGAGAGACTGGTTTATGAGCAGAACAGACAGAGAGAGTATAATTTTCACGCTATCACGTTTCTCATCTCCCCAATGGAATGAATAATGAAGGGCATTCACCTTGTTTATCTTTCAATTCAATATTTACTCCTTGTCAGACCCATTTGGGGGCTTTTCATCATCACTGTTATCCAAGCACAATTTCCTCCATGGCATTCATCCTCACCGTTAATGTTTGATGAACGCCAGAATAAAGGGCTGGGGGGGTTGCTACCTGCACCACAGTTGTTTTTATTCTACTGCTGCTTTCCCAACATTACACTTCCTCCCCTGAGATTTATCCCTTTTCTTCCCCTCAAGGTAAATTTGGGCTAGATTGAATTAGGCAAGGGAAAGTAGGTCACTGGCTTTGATCATCATATTGCATTGTTAGCATGAAGGTTAAAGTGATGCTGGTATTGTATATTCAAATCAACAGCCTCAGCTGGCCAGACATTTTCCTTTTCTTCCTTTATTTCATCCTTTTCCCTTCCCTACATGCAACACTTTCTCCCTCTTCTTCATTTGCACTCTTTACACAGGCAATGATACACACACACACACACACACACACACACACACACACACACGCAGTGTTACATTCTTCCAGGGGGTCATTTTCATTTATCTTGTTTCCATTACGAGCTTTTTCATGCATCCCTTTGTCTTCTGCTTTATACTGTTTGTTTTCTATTATCATTTAATCTTGATTATGTTGTCCAGTTTAATTGTGCCTTCTTGTTATCGTGATTGTTTTTTCCACGTCAGTGTTTTGAGATGTGTTTCATGATTATAAAATGTGTTTCCACTGGTAGGAGACATTCACTCACAGCATATGTTTAGTAGTTAAAGTATATTTAACACACACCTGGATATGTATCTCTGGTATCCATATGTTGTTGTTTTGTTTTTTTTTTTTGTTTGTTTTTTTAATGTCTGCAAATTACTGAAAGTTGTGGAAGTATATCGCTGCTCTCACCTCCAATATTTGCATTCTTACATTTATCTAATACATAGTGAAGGTATTTAACTAATTTAAATCAAATGGAATCAATACATGGATAAGTTTAAAGGACTATACCGGCCATTTTGCATGTCTGAGCCTAATATATTAAATTTTTTCATACATGTAACGTTACTGACATTCATTTCCCAAAGCATACTACTAGAATGGTGAATTAAAAATGTTTTTCCTACCTTCCAGACCTCCATTGGTTTCAGTTCATTCTGATACGCTATTAAAATCAACTTGTTGATACTTGAAACGTTCTTGGGATAGGTAATCCATCATCACCAACAAGACGTGTATTCAGGTTTTTTTTAGAAGTTATGTAATTTTAGTGTCTAAAAAGCGTGGAGTGAATGTATGCCTCCACCAGGGAATATAGTCCCAAAAGAAGACCTGCGTTTATGGAAAAATTTAAAGGACCGTGACTTCATAAGGCTGTGTAACTATTAGCAGGAGAAACATGGATTTTTAAGGTGGGTGTATCACTTGAATATTTGATTTTGAAAGATTAAGAGATTTTGCAAAATATCAGGAAAGCTGAAATTCGGTTTTATCCTCTGGGAAATCCTTCGTCAATATTTGTAGTCCGTGTGGCTGCTTGGACTCCGCTGTTAGCTCAGGAGGGTTTGACAGTCACATGATACCTCAGTAACAGTGGTGTCATCACCTGCTTCTTTTCACCCATGCAAGACTTCCACAGGAGGGTGCAAAGTATGGGTGGGTCATGCTATCCCCCCCAGATTCTATCCCCCTTCCCCCTCCATGAAGACACCCTGACTGACCAGTACGAGTCACAAGTCCAGTGACAAGGACTAAAAATATCTCTGCCAACTTTCCACTTTTGGACACAGTCATTAATGTCCATGGGATGCAAAACCAACGAGGTACCACTACCCGGGAATGCTTTATCCTGGTGCCACCTGTGAGTTCACAATCAGAATCAGATTTATTGCCAAGTAGGTTTTCACTTTCAAGGAATTTGCTCTGGTGCTTGGTGCTCAACAAGAAAAAATATACAAGATATATACAAATATACAAGAAAAATATACAATACGCAATAAGCAAAGGATGTGCTTCTTACAGACAAATGGAAACTTTGGCCTGATGGTGGCGCTAGGGGGAGGTTTAGGAGATGATTGAATACATTAGGATTCTCCCTTTGCAGGCCATGATATTTTAATAAAAGTCAACTTCTAACTTTTGAAATTCTTTGTTCAGATCAAAGAATTGGGAAAGGGTTCTTTTTAGCTTTTTTGACCTCTGGAGACATTAATATTTTACCGCGATTCTGCCAGTGAAGCTGAAATGACCAGAACAGGTTTTTATATAACAGTAGTTTTTTTTTTTTTTTTTTTTTTTTTTTACCTTTTACTGTCCAAAATGTTAAACTAGGTTGTATTTCTGTGATGCTATGTGGCATCTCAGCAGAAAAATAAATGCCTTATGGCAGAACTGAACCACAGCTGAATAGTTCCAGTTATTTCTGACCATCGACCCTTCACACACACACGCACACGCACACACTGGGACCACGTCTCCTCTTTTTATTGTCAACGTGGTCATTAGAAGGGGGGAGGGAAGGGAGGCGTCTGGAAACAGCCACTCCACAGACATGTTGCACACAATTAGCCAGCTGCAGAGGGACCGTATGGCTGTCATGTCTCCTGTTGTTCCGAGGTGAAGACAAGGCTGTTTCTGAAGGCACAATGCCCAGTAAACAGAGGTACCCCCTCCACACACATATGCAAAAAGCATACACACACACACACATCTCAAGGAGCCCTGCTCTGTTAAAGACATTTCAAACCAAAATCACAGCCCTTAAAGCTAAGCAGCCATTGTGTTTGACACAGCCCAGCCCCTTTATAGCCTGCTGCTGAGTCTGTGTCACGTTTAGTGTGATGCACTGGGCTGGAATGGCCTCACCACCTACCTGGGAGACATAGAAGTTTTGTTACATTTGCCCCATGGGGACTCAGTGTCTCCTCCATGCTGTCTCCATCCTTATAGAAAAACTGTAGTTCATGTGATAGATGCTGCAGTCAAGCTCAAATCAAAAACTATGGGAGTAATTATTGAAATGCAGTGCCAGATTTAAGCGTTGGCAAAGGAAAAATAGCATCATGCAGCAATCTTCCCTCATTCATAAATGCCTGTTACCAGCATTTACCTTGAAAGAGATGCTACTATGATATTTCATTGTTTGAATGTCGGGTTAGGTATTCATAAAACACACCATCATGCAAAAATTAAGACCCGTTTCAGTCTGATGGAGGTTTACCTTTTGCATCGCCCTCCACAGCCACATAAGTATTAATACAGCTGTTTTCAAATGCTGAATCGTGTGTCACATGACCTATAAACTGAATTGATGAGGTGTTAAAATCACTTTAACACTATTGTGTCTGGTGCAAATCAGGCCCATCTCAACACCGTGAAGCATAGTCCTATAAGGATGGAGGGAACAATGGATGCATCACAACACAAGCATGAGGAGAATCTGACTCAAATGCCAAAAACTTTAGATTGCCGAAACAATTTATATTCCAACAGGGCAGCAACCCGAAGAATACAAGCACAACAACACTTGAATGGCTTTCAACAAAGAATATGAAAATCTGTGAGTCGCACAGCCAAAACTCCAAGTTAAATCCCTTTGAAAATCTCTTAAAGACAGATTTTCACAGATACCTCTTATCCAAGTTGTGTGAGAAAATCTGCATGTGAGAAAAGGAGAAAATCCCCAAACTCTGATATGCAAAGCTGATACTGATACCCGAGAGGACTGGAAGTTGGAAATCACAGCCAACACTGCCACAGAAAATGTTGACTTGGGCTTCATTGGAAAAATAAAATCTACTTAATACATAATAATTGACTTTCAGCAGAAAAAAAAAAATTGTGGAGACATTTTTCTTTGCAATTATGTTATCATTTTTGTAGAGTTTCGATAGACAAATAGCAGCTGGACCCATTTCAGTTCAACTTGACAACATTGCAAGTTGTTATATTATATATAAGAAATTAAATGCATGTAAGGTGCATACATGCGATACAATCTGTAGAGGCGGAATATTGACTGCATCTTTTGAAACATAATGATTTTCATCCAGGAATAGTTAAAAATGGAACAGATACGTTTAGTTTACTTTTATGTGTACATCTGTTTGGACATGGAATTGGTAATGTGTTTGTCTAAATGCTGCCAAAATGGGTTCTTATTACTCCATGAATAAATGCAGACAAACACAAAGTGCTCGCTCTCTCTCTCTCTCTCTCTCTCTCCAGTTGAGATGTCAGTTCTATCTCCAAAGTGACTGAGGAGCAGCAGTATGTGGTTTGACAGCCTGCCTGGGTCACAGCCCCCCCCCCATCTCANGGGGGGGGGGGGGGGGCGCTTTATTGACAGGATCATTTGCATGTCTGCCAAGTTACAGGCAGGAGAGTGGCTGAATGAAGGGGAGCTTCACGGGAATAGATGGAATGTGATGGCTTCTGTAATCCCCACGGTCTGATCTGTTAGAGATGCAAAATGGTCGGTCGGCTGGCTACGGTCGGACAGAGAGCAAGTGACGACTTGGACTGGCTCTGACGTGATGTCATTACAACGCAACCATTTTTTTCCTGTGTTAGAGTTATTAGGTTATTTGTAGCGGCTGAATCAGTTTCATCAATCATAGACGGTAATGAATTAAAAACTGTCTACTTTTTGTGAATTTATGCTTCCTGTTGTTATCTCAGATGACCCTCACACCAGCACTTGCCAATAAAAAACAATAAAGGCATGGCACACATGATGTGTTTTTGTTTGGAGCAGGGTGTGTAATGGCTTAAAGTGTTTTCCAAACAAACAAAAAAATATGTATATATATATTATTATTATTAATGTATCCTTCGTACAGTGCCAAAATATCCTTATTATTAAGTCCTGTTATTACTGAGTCTTAAGAATCAATCTGTAAAAACATAAAACTTAATTTTTTTTATCCATTTTTTAAATCGTGTTCAAAGCAGTAGCAATCACACTGCACATTACTTGCATTTTTCTAATTAATTATTGATTGATATGACATGGAATGCACAATAAAAACATGATTTTTAGAAATGAATAAAAACAGAGTTATTCCCTCTTGTAAATGAACTCTGCTAATTTTCTTATTGCAGATGAAAAATGTCAGCCAGTGCAGTGAGATTAATGAAGCTACTTCAAAAACAGAGTGATTTATTTCAAGAATTTTTTAAGGTCAGGTGACATTTCTCTTGAATCTAGTGCAACTGTCTGCCTCAGCATACTGAGTTTGTTTAGAAGCACACTAAACTTTCATTATTTGTCTGAACTCTTATTAATTAAGGTAATATTATGATAGATTATAAGGGACACAATTAAAATAAAAATAGAGTGAAATATAATACACATTTGTGAAATACAATACGTGTTTTCATTTGTATTTCATTTCCATACANAGTGAAATATAATACACATTTGTGAAATACAATACGTGTTTTCATTTGTATTTCATTTCCATACACACATTTGCTGTGTCATAATTAAGTGGTATAGTACAAAATGTTTATTTTTGTTTAAATGATTGAATTAATGTTTTTTCATTGTGATATGAATTTTTCATGCCATATTAAAATTAAAATCACAGCACGGTGAAAAGAAAAGATCAGGGGTTTTTTATTTCACTGTTGTCCAGCAGGGGGCAGCATAGACGTGCCAATACTAAATGCAAAGCCCTCTCATTTCNACTGTTGTCCAGCAGGGGGCAGCATAGACGTGCCAATACTAAATGCAAAGCCCTCTCATTTCTTTTGCCGAAGTAGCTGCGTTATTAGTGCCATAATGAAAAAGAAAAAACAGTCCAATCACAGCATGGGAGCAGAGCTTAAGGCAAAGCTTGTTCTGAAAGTGCATTAGCAGGTGATTAGCTAGCGATCATGTCAGGTCAGGAGAGAATAAAGGATGAGATTGCGGCTCTGTTGCATCAAGTGGAAGAATACATAGTTAGTTATGATTTGACACTAGAAGTTCACAGTTTCTGGTTCTGTAATCCACATTTCCTAGTACCTGATTACGGAGGTAAGAGGAATGTGTATGGGAGACCGGCCCAGTCCATCAGGCTGATAATGTCCTTTCATGTCCCAGCTGCATCTTCAAACTGTTAGCATGAGACTAACTTGTTGCTACTGTTTACAAAGCTTGTTTTGTTTGTTGAAGAAATTCATCTGTGATAAGTTCTGTGTCCCCTGTTCTCTCTATAACCACTCCACTCAGAATAATATAAAATNTTTTGTTTGTTGAAGAAATTCATCTGTGATAAGTTCTGTGTCCCCTGTTCTCTCTATAACCACTCCACTCAGAATAATATAAAATAACTGCTAATTCAGAACAAGCTATGCCTTAAGCTCCACCCCCACACTGTGATTGGACAGTGATTTCTTTTTCATTGTGGCACTGATAACGCAGCAGCTTTAGAAAAAGAAATGAGAGGATTTTGCATTTAGTATTGGCACGTCTATGCTGCCCCCTGCTGGACAACAATGAAAGGAAAAGCCCCTGATCTTTTCTTTTCACTGTACTGTGATTTGATTGTAATGTGGCATGAAAAATTCATGTCATAATGAAAAACAATTCAATCATTCAAACAAAAAAAAAAATAGAGTCTGCACTCTACCATATGTTTTTCACTTAATTATGACAGTAAATGCGTGTATGGAAATGAAATACAAATGAAAATANTACCATATGTTTTTCACTTAATTATGACAGTAAATGCGTGTATGGAAATGAAATACAAATGAAAATATGTATTTCACAAATGTGTATTGTATTTCAGTATTTTTTTTATTTTAATTGTGTCCTTTATAATCTTTCATATGAGTATGAAGTATACATGATGAAATGAAAAGGATTCCAGGGTTTGCTGAATACACGACACGTTGCATGATTAGAATATGAAGAAATGCAAAGGTGGTTTCCTCAGATGATAATATTTACATGTGATTTACAATCGTGTAACCTAGGTCTGTTACTCAGAGTAAGCTTACTCTGATTTGTGCCGATTTCAATCTAATTGTGTTTACATGACGTCTGAAAAAAATAGATTTATTTTTTAATGTGCATGCAAATGTACTGAGTCATTCTTTGAACATTTTTATTTCTGTGGTTGAATTAAACACTCAGCATACCAGAGATCTTTTCTTCTGATAGTCTGACACTGTTGTCTGCTTCTGATATTAGATACGGGATTATAGTTTTACCTTTTTCAGCAGTGAGGGAATCCATCTGTAAATAAGTGCAATGCACCCTGAATTAGTGCTGCAATCTCGTCTCTGTGCACAGAGATGACAATACACACCACACGTAATCCCTCTTTACGAATACTAACTACTGACAATACTCTGAGCTATTCAGCATTTCCAGGAAGTAGAAGAANCCCTCTTTACGAATACTAACTACTGACAATACTCTGAGCTATTCAGCATTTCCAGGAAGTAGAAGAACCTCCTCAGGAGATCTCTCTTCAACACGTGGAGAGCTGAACCGCGTCCAACTGCAAGGTTGAGCACACGGAGGAAACAGGGCAGAAAACTCTGCTTTCACCATGAGTACTTCTCTGTGTTTNAAGGTTGAGCACACGGAGGAAACAGGGCAGAAAACTCTGCTTTCACCATGAGTACTTCTCTGTGTTTTGCCTCCTTGCACTATAGAGGATACACAGCCAGCGGCTAGCCAGCCTTTTAATGGTTAATCAATAGAGCCAACAGTCCCTTGATTATGTGTCCAGATATTTGGGGGCTGAACCAAAATAATAAGCCGGCATCTATCTGCAGAGTCTGACAAGAAAAAGTCAATATTTTTGTACTGGCCATCCAGATTGATGGCAGCTGACCAGCAGCTAGGTGTTGGGATTTTTGGAGAAAACAAAACAAAACAAAACAGAGGGTGAAAGAGAGAGAGAGAGAGAGAGAGAGAGAGATGTTAAGATGATCTGCTCATCTGGAGCGTGATATTTGGAAGATCATATCACACGATGAAAAACAAAGTAGTCCGTTTACTCTGGCGCTTGCTCCATCTTCTCAGTTTTTTTCCTACTGTACTGCAGGTTTATCTTCCTTATCTCTCACCTTTCTCTATTTATCTCTGTAAGGCCTCAGTTTCTTTAATGGAGGTTACCCACATCGAAGCATCTTTTAAAGGGACAGTTCCAGCTTTCTGTGTCTAACGCTTTAAATAAAGAGCTAACCATGTTATTCTCCACAGGTGTGACAAACGTGTAGGGAATAAATACAAACAAATGAATTTCAAAATGTCAAACTGTTCCATTAGCCAGCAGAATTAATCACTATGAAATGCTGCTCGCCAATAACTCCAGCTACAGCGGCCTCATCTTCCCCTTGTTGTAGAATGACTTTTTTGCTTGGACGGTGTCAGGATTCATAAAACTATCAAACATAGTGATATATGCCACATTTAATGTATAATATTTGTGTTGAGCTATGTTCCAGAGTTGGCAAACACCATGGAGGCATCCTTATTAACGGCAGATATTCTACGCATCTTGTTACAGCCGGCTACCATTTAGCTCCTGAGTGAGGCTTCTGGCTCTTCCAAGACTGTCCTATTTTTGATCTTTGCTGGGAGAGCGTCTTATCTCCACAGCTTGATGTATATCTGCACACACTTGCCATCTCTTTGTATATCAGAGTCATATGGCAACAATATGGATCATTCTCTGTTGAACGCCACTGAAGACACATTCACAGGCCAGGATTGTCATTAAGAGGCCTAAATAATGGACTCATTTGACTAAAGGCTTAAATGCGCATTTATCCCAGTAACGGAGAAAAGAGCTTGAGGATTATACTTAAAGACCTGCATGTTGAGGCTTTTTTTAATATGCCAGCTTCTTTTTTTCTTTTTCTTCTTTTTTAGAGTGCCATATGAAGGGTAGCAAGGGATTTGAAGCGTGTCGGCCTCATTTTCAACAAACAATGCAGCTGCAGGAACAAAGGATAAAGCTGAAATTATCAATGCAAAGTAACATGAGACAATAGTGCTTGTATATCACTCAAAACACAATTAAGACATGTGCACCCATAAAAATGCTCTACGTTTGTGCATGCACAGGCACATAAGCATGCGTGCCTGCAAAGTACGAACCCTCACTGAAATACACACTATTCCAGGCTATACGCACTCTTACCACAGCCATTGTTTCTCATTCAGCCCAAGTTGTTCAATCAATAAGACAACGCACAACTCTTTGCTGCACATCGTTAGGATTGAAAGAAGCTGTTATCAGCTTTGTATGCTTCAACTGATACCTCTCTCACTTTAAAACCCAAACAAAGAGACTTGATCATGATCAGATGCTGCTTCTCTCTCCTGCTGGAGCTCAGAAACCAAGGTGGTACACTGCCATCTTGTGAGAGGAAGAAAGGCAGACTAACAGGCTGCAGTAACAGGAGAATAAGAGAAGATGTGCCTGTTTAATGGACATTGCCAATTATCTGGCAGTGAACACTTGGACATTTTTGTCTGTGAGTCTTTATAGCATTGTCTCTGTCACCACTAAGTAGCTCAAATAACGTGCAATCACTCAAACACACATCCATGTAAAGATCCACACAGTCACACGGACTTGCTCACAGGTGAGTCAGAAATGTATTATCTCTGTGCTTTTCAGTAGAATAGAGGGCTTAAAGTCTGCATGAAAAGACCACTCTGCTCTTTTGACGTGCATTAGCATGCTAATAGCTTGCTCCCTTTGTTACCCCCCTCATCTGTGAGAATGTCAAGGCTAATCTGTGTGATTCCTAATGACAGCAGTGGGGTGATAAACACTGCACGCTGTGTTCTCCCTCAAGTCTGCAGAGATGACAGTGGAGGCGGTCGTGCTTCAGAGGATGTGTACTTATCAGATTTCTGAATGGTCCAGACAGAAAACAGAGGAGCATTTTTCAGTATGCCCTTTTAGTAGTTTCCCTTTTCTGCTTTGTTAGTTATTATTTGCTTTTTCTCCCTCCTGTGTTTTACGGTATCTTTTCTTTCTTTTGTTTTTTTTTTTTTTTTTTTTTTTGCACTGTTTCCTCTCCATTATTTCCATCATCTTCCTTTTCTTCTCCTGTCTGCTTTCACTGAGGGAACCAATCCTTCAAATTGACTGATCTTCGAAGGCTGCAAATTAATTTAGGGCCAAGTCGTTTGATTTCCATCTGAACAAATATGTTGGACTGGAACTTGTGCATGTCTGGGTACAATATGTCTGTTAATTAAGGATGTTTTAGTATGTTTGACTGCTAAGGCCTGGTGCATGCTTAGCACAGACATGATGCAAACTGTCCATTTTGGAGCTGTTTGTGTGTCCTGGCATGATGGTTGTTATTGTGCTGTCATGACGACCATACATGACAACCTGTACTGTAAGGCCAGCTCGGTGGCGCTGTAGGAAAAACCAGCAGAAATAACAACAGTTACTGGTTTAGTCGCCCACAAAAAAACATTGAGGTAGTGAGAAGAGATTTGCTGTTGAATGAAGAGGAGTTGCTGTTACTTGCATTGGGTGCAAGATGAAAAAGACGCAGAAGGCAATGGTCAAAGTCTCTCTCCTTTTCTGCTATATACTTCCACTTCTTCTGCACTTCTTCACTTGTCCAGCTGTTGATGAAGGTGCATTTATGTCATATGGACGCTGTCCACATTGTTTCAGATTTTGACTGGTGTACGACCTCGTGAACAACCGTCAAATACGGCTGTCCAATCTGGCCACAATTGCGTCACATTATCAATGCACCCACTATTGTGTCTGTGTTTCTTAATTTAAATTTTAAATACAGGACTTTTTGCTCATGATGGAGTATTGTGTTTTGTTTTGTTTTTGTTTTTTGGTTGTTTTTTTTTTACAATTGTAATATTAGTACTTTTAATTAAGTAAAGGACTTATATACTTCTTCCACCAACCAATCATGCAGCAAGCTCAAAACATAAATTTACATTTCCAGTAATTGCTGCCTCATCCCTGATGAATCGTCTAATACACACGATGACATAGTACGCCACGTGAGTGGTAACTAAAAAAGAATGCACATTTATGCTTAATGAATTCCATAATTGCAAGTATACTCATATAGCACTCAAGGCTCCTGCAGGTGAGGGAGATATGAGTCTTTGCGCTGTCAGTTTCAGTATTTTCCTTTGTGCTCTTTTTTTTTTTTTTTTTTTTNTTTTTTTTTTTTTTTTTTTGTTCTCCTTTTCCTTAACAGGAGCCAACAGAACAATCACATGTTGTATTTGTATGCGTGTCAGCCTTGATAAAACTTTACAAAACGCAGTCCAGCCTGACAGCAACCCATTTGAAATTTTGATTCAGATCTGAAGTCAGTCGACTCGACGTGTTCCCTTTACAGTATCAGTCAAATGAGAGACTGATATACGAATTGACATCCAACTATTGTCTGCTGCCTCTGATTATCTCGATCTCCCTGAATTCGCCCTTGCCTACGGTCTGTTGTTATATCTGGCAGCAAGAGCCATCAAGTTAATGCTCTCTATCAACACCTTATTATCAGACACGGCCATGCTCTTTCCACAGCAGATGAGAACTATTCTAGCTGTGCCTAATGTCTGTGAGTGGAGGCTATCTGCATGGGCCAGACAGGCTTAACAGGGACAGGTAGCATTTAACACCCAGCCCGCACAAACATTACATCCCTGCGTTTTATGGCTACAGTACGCTGCCACATTATGAGCCAAAGAGCAGCGATTGGATCGGAAATTAAAACCCTTTCAACCCCAGCAGATGGAGCTGGGGAAAAAAATGAGACAGAGTGTGAGAGTGGAGGGGGAGCGAGGAACAAATACAAGCAGGCATTTTTGGCGCATTGAGGGGGCTGGTTGGAATTGTTGCCACTGCTCACCCAATACCCATTTGATTTTAATACCAGGCTTGAGGAACCACAAAGCCAAGGTTAACACTGAGATGTAGCACACTGATACAGTCGCCCGTGCTCAGCTGAAAGGAAACCCTGATGACTTTTCATCTCCAATGTTCATCTTGTTATCTGTAATTGTTAAAGGATGGGATTCTGCAAGCCACAGGCTGGCCCATTATAGTTTGAGTGTGTAACCGCCATGCAAATTGATGCACACCATTGGGTGTCGAATGGGATGGCAGACATGTGCTTGTGTGTGGCTGTGCAATGTGTGTGGGAAGATGGGGAGTGTTGTGTATTTTACAAACATCATGGGTGGCAGGAAGGAGAGGATTAAGTGAGGTGGGGGTGCGCACAATTATGAAAATGGTCATTACATCATGCTCTCCTATCACCATGACAGATAGATGTGGTTTTGATGAGGCACGGGGATAGAAATGAAGATAGCGATTAGACGTGGCAGGAGCGAGGGCACGTTTCAGATGCATGTGATAGAGTATTACTCCTGCAGACGCATGCACATGCATATGGCACACACGGAACAAGCACGCGCACCTACTCTAAGCATGCGCGCACATACACACACACACACACGCATAAATCCCTGTGAACGCTGCTGTTAGACCGTGTGAACATGAGATAGGTAATGAAAAGCATATTGATTTAAGAATTTATTCAGCTGAAATTCCTGCATCTCCCAGCCTGCCCATTAATATCATTATTGCTGATGGGCTGCTCGGCCAAATACAGTTAACATAAATCTCTGGAGATTTTACCTGCCCTAATCATTATTCATTATTAACAGGTTGGATTGAGTCAGTACAGCTGAGCAATATCACAGAAATTGCTTTCTTCAGCATCAACTTCTTATTCAGCTCTTACTCTTCTTCAGCTGTCTGCCCCTTGTGTAAACCTGTCTTTTCCAAACTGTGACAAGCATACGCATTCATCTCTGGCTTTGAATAATTCTCTACACAAAGTGACACATCCTCCTAAAAGACTGTGTTACCAAGTAACAACTATTCTACTTGTTCTGTTCTTTCAAGGCAATGGAAGAAAGCGAAGGTTATCTATAATAAGCACACATGAGATGAACAGATGCTAATGCAAACTTACACCTGCGTTTTTGGTGTTAATGAACTACATAAGTCTGCATGCATTTAAGAATCACTCTTAGTGCTAAACCTAACTATCCCGAACCCTATTATCATCAAATTCTTCATTTCTATCAAGCTTTTAGCCACTTCTAGCTTGTAAGTTGCTTTGGTTCGCCTCTCAAGGGTTCTCTGACGCCAATACCATCCATCAAGATTGCAGATGACACCACAGAGATAGTCTGATCACCAACAACTATGAGATGGCCTACAGAGAGGAGGTCTGCACCTTCTGTCTCACAGCTCTGGTTATCACTATTATCAGTGTCTTCAGAACCTCAAGAGGAGTGGGCACACCCCATCGACATCAGTTGGACTTGGGTGGACAGGATGTTCAGCTCCATGTTCCTTGGGTCCATGTCACACATCTTACTCAGCAACATCTATACTTGCTCAGGAAATTTTGTAAAATTGCCAGCTTGTCTTCTCACCAATGTCTACAGATGCACAATCAAAAGCCTTATGAAAAACTGCAGAACAGTGTTGAATGGCAGTTGCTCCACCACCTGCTGCCTGTAGAGATCCCTCAGCATCAACAAGAACCCCACCCACCACCGCCATAGGTTGTTTTCCCTCCCACCATCAGGGTGATGCTACAGAAGCATACATGCCCCTATGAATTTTGATGATAAAATCATGTACCATATATACTCGAGTATAAGCCGGTATCGTATATTAGCTGTCCCCCTGATTTTGACCTGCAAATTTAGATTTTTAAAGAAACCCATATATAAGCTAACCCCAGTGTTGTTCCTTCAGTTTATTCGTTTGGCAAATTACCTGTTTTTCTGTTTTCTGTTTGTCATAGTATTCCTGTGATTTTCTGAAAATAATCCACGTACTGGTAAACATGATATTTATTTCAGCAGCTGATTACCGTAACTGACCAATCACAGCAGAGCTTACTGGCCACAGCAAAATGTGCTGATAAGATGTTTAGTCAGGAAATATCTCATTCTAAGGTATGATTTAAACTATTTTCATGGGTAGTGGTAATGGTAGTATTTCCACCTGGAAATTTCCTTCTCCGGGATCAAATCTGAATTTCTCATGTCCCCAATTTACTTTGTGACATTTGGTAATAAAAACTCAGCTTATACTCAAGTATATATGGTAAATACAATTGCTCGACTCCAAACATAAAGGCATTATATTTTGTAGAACAGAGTTGTGACCAAACTTGTCATTCACTTCTTAATTTCCTTGATTTCTTTTAGTGACAGCCTGACAGCCATCTGAAGTTGATGGCATTTTGTAAGTGTTCTGAAGCGTGTTATAAGCTGGAATAGGTTGTAATTCTTATAACTACTTTTCTACCTGTAAATCCAGTTTGGGAGCTGTTTTTTTTTTGTTTTGTTTTGTTTTTTTTTTCTGGGGACTGAAGGTGTATGACTACAACCTGTGTGAGAGGACAGCACTGCTCCAGGCCATGTGGAGGTACAGCAGCAGATGTTGGCCAACATCACAGACACTTAAGCTGTCATGACCTGTCAGAAATGAACAAGCCAGAAATGATGAATGATGATTGTTCTGGACTGATAATGTTCTACTCTGTGACATGACTGTGGAGGATTCCTTTGAAGCAAAATATGATTTATGTGCACAAAAATCAATATTTCTTCCCTGTACTGTTTTGCATTTAAAGTAATATGTAAATTTTTGTTATGATAGTGCAGAAATTAACACTTTCTGGGTGTAAAATAATGAGTTACAGAAAAAAGGACCATTAAACTGCAGACTTTTTTTTTTTTTTTTTTTTTTTTTTTTTGGCAGTTTGGGACAAAGTGGCAAAAATATGTGATCCTTCTACCATAAATTTGCACAAAATGAATTAATTAAGTGTTCAGGGTGTGTGTACCCTAACCCTCTGACATGGATTTGATGCATTGACAGGAAATCAATACATGGATGCACTGAGGTTTATGTCAAACAGCTGATGCTGCAATATTATGTGATACAGATCTGTCTTGATGTGATGCAATATAGAGGGATACAATTCAATCGTACAAATATTTTCATTCTACTTTCACTGACAAATGCAAGAAGGACTCTTCAAAACACAGCAAAGATGAACATTAAAAAGGTTAAAACATTCATTAGTTGATAGTTATTGCTGCTGTACACTGTATATGTAGCAGTTTATTTGTGAAAACTGTATAAATGAGTTTGTGGCTGTAGAGGGCGCTGTGCAAAGGGAAACTGACACTGCTGATATCACAAGTTTGAAAAATAACCTGACATCTATGAGGAGATTATTGCTGCGTATGACTTAAACTCAGATAACGGAATTATCAACTTCTGACTGATAAATGTCAAAAATTCCCCTTAACTCGGAAGAATTTCTACTCAAATCAGGCAAAGTTAGGTAGTGACATCATTTCAACATGGCTGCTCACACTGTAAACAGTAATGTCTCTATTTATAAATGAATATTTAGAAGCATTTTCTTTAAATCAATCAGCATGCAGACAAAGTAACCAGTTAAACATACAACACTGGCAATGCAGTAGCTGTTTAGAAAAGATAAATAGGTCATAAATGATAAAACATAGCTTCTTTTAGTCTGAAATAGCAAAGAAACGTTTTCATGGAGGCATTCATGGCGTTCCCCGCTTTATTTAGCTCAAACATGCAGCGGTCGTAAATTATGTAATTCCAGGCTACAGCTTCACAATTCTGAGGTACAATGAATGTAGCATTAAAAATATGATTACTGTAGGCTGCCTGTCACTGGAAGAAGAGTACATGTTATTTTCATGTGTCTCATTGTTGGATAGCAGCCGTGTATCCATAAGGTTTCGCTGTGACAGGCTGGCATGTTGGTGAGGTGGTACTTCTTTGGTTTGCTCAGAGGTGGTACCTGGTTTGCACAGTTTGAGAACCACTGATATGCAGAATTTACTATTCCCATTAAATGCCAGGGGAAGAAATGATCATTATTAGGTTAACATATTAGGGCTGGGATCAATTATTGATTTATTGATAATTAACTCAGCAGTATTGCTTATAACATTTTTGGCACAATGATTTAACACTGTGAATTAAACAGAACATTCAGCCAAAGCCACAAGTTAATCTTAGAACTATTAAATTTTGTTAATCTCACTCATTTCAGTGCTTGTTTTCACTGTCATGCATAACATGAGCAACCAATCAGAGCCTATGGTGGCCACAACGCTGTTCTGTTTGCTTCGATGATCAAAGGTTCCAACATAAAATCTGATCAACCATCAGTAAAGCAGAGAAAATATCCATAACTTCAAATTAATTTTGTCATCAAACAGTTGGCAGTTGGTTGCTACCTTCAGAGTTGAAGTCATTGCTTCCTGTAGCTCCTACACATTAAAAGTCTTCCGGTGGTTCACTGGTGGGAAACTTTTAATATGAAGCAGCAGCATGAAGTTTTACTTTGCAGCAGCTTAATCTTACCGTTGTGTTCGTCAGTGCATCATGGCAGAAAGTCCAACTGTATGATGTGACCAAAAATCTGTTCCACAGAATATATCACTGGCCAAAAGTATTGCACCTCCCTGTATTTTTGTGTAAATGTTTCTTTCTGAGTTTAAATACCACTCCAAACACAACATCATGTATTTTTAGTATATTAGAGTAAGTACAACTGAAAAAAAGCCAATAGTTGTTAATAGTGTTAAGTAGGAAGACACTTTAGACATATTGTTAAGATTTGAAGAAGAATACCAATATTATTAGTAGAGATCAAACAGGAAGTTAAAACATCTTCTTTGAGGTAGGGTCAGAGGTCAAATGGTTTTCACCTGTTTTCACTGACTTGTAGAAATATTGTAGTCATATTACTACTCTGACATCCACATGTAAGTCTAAAGAATAGTTGAATATTCTGAATGAATACTCAAATACTTGTAAAACTACTTGTAAAAACTGAATTTTGTTGTGTTTAGAGTGGCACTTTGGTAAAGTTTACACAAAAATACAGGGAGGTGACATACTTTGGCCAGCGCTGTATGTGCATTTCAATTTCAACTGGGAAAAAAAGAATTTTAAAATCTGACAACCATCAATCGTTTTGGTCCATTTAAAACAATGTGTATGTTTTGCAGGCTAGCTCTGCCGTGCCTTCTGCTTTTCTGTCACTTGTCTGTTTCTCTCTCCAGGGACTCTGAGCAACCTTATAGGAAACACCTGAACCAATTACGCCTGGAGCCTTTAAAAGACAGAAGGTGGCGAGCAGAGAGACCCTATAACAGCACACACATTTGTTTGCTTTTGGTTTGTGTTAGAGGCTGCTGGTAGCACCTTTTTGGGGGGGTTTTGTTGTTGTTAATTTATTTTATCATGTTTTGGTTAGCTTGAGGGAAAACCTGGGTCTAATGGACCATTATGCTGTTGGCCCAGAGTCTCACCATCCTTCTTTTTCAGTTTAGCTGGAGCCTCAAACTCCCATTTAGATTCATTTTGCAAGTTTGAGTTTGTTTTACAATGAATGGTTTTGGTTGAGCCTGTTTTTGTGGTGCTTTTGATAGTTATGGTTTCATTATGGGCCATTTGTGTTCAGAAGCCATAAGGTATTTGTGGGCTTGTCCAGGCTTTGAACCTGGGAAGCAAGAATCATAACCCTAGATACACCCTGTAACAACATACTTGTCAGCTCTAGCAACGTACACGCTGTGTACGCTGCCCAGGCTCAGGACAAGATCAATATCCAAGCCCTNCAATAGACGATTCCAACAAAAGTTTAACATGGCTATTTGGCTTTAAAAGTGCAAAGAAAAAGCAAATAAACACTCAGATCTAGTTGAAAATGGCTGCTACCAAACTGTAGGTACTACTGGTTGCTAGGCAACCACAATAACACACGAGCCGTTTTCATTGGACCTCAGCGGGGTTTTAAAGGAAAACTAAAAGAAAGTAATGAACTATAACACAGCAGAGGTAAACTTTGATGAGAAGCATGGAGGTTACATATATTTTAAAATTAGAAGTAATGACCTGGCTGGAATAAAAGCCTGGTTTAAAAAAAAAAAAAAATGGACCCACACTCATAAGGAAGGAGATAGATGCTGGTGTTACGACCCTGTGGTCATATTGTGGTTTGCTTGTGTTTATGTATACATGTATATTTGTGTATATTTGTGCTCTCTACTCTCACTGGCCTAGAGGAGGCGTGTGTGTATGCGTACCTGTGTTCCTGTGTGCATGGATGGATGTGTGTGCATGTATGCTTGGATGTAGGTGGCGTCTCCTGATTGGCTGACTCGTGGTGAGTGCTGATTGGCCCGTGGAGTTACCACGGAGATTGAAAGGACTGGGATGACAGCTACCTAACGTCTTTCCGTCCTCGCCCTGTTCCCAACAAACGCTATTCTGTGTATTTGTGCTTGTTTTGAAGTCTGTGTGTGAGAGTATGTTTGATTGTGCTTGCTAACATTAGCTGGACTGATATGTCAGTCTTTTTGCTGACTTTGTTTACAGATTTTGTAAATATTGTAAATAGTCTTTAAAAAGCATCTGGTGAAGGTGAGAAGTTTCTTTTGTTTTATTTACTGTTTTCTCCTGTTTATTGTTTAGGAGTCCAGGTCAGACCTGTGTNTTTTTTTTTTTTTTTTTTTTTTTTTTTTTGCCAGGGAAGCTTAGGACATTTCAGATGCTTTTGTTCATTTTCTTTGTAAATGCTCACCAGTAAGAAAACAAACAACTGCTTGTTGTGCTTTAAAATGTTGTAATGGTCTTCCTTGGGAGTGGGAGAGTGGGAGACACATTTTTATGTTATGGCCATGCTTCTCTTAGACTAGGTCATAACATAATTGGGGGCTCGTCCGGGATATGAACCCAGGACCTCTACGGGAATTCTGCTGTAAAATGGATTAACGGTGACACAATCTAATCATGAGATCTTTTTTCAGGAGCCATTTACTTTCTAAATGATGGTAAGATACAAACTTATTCCATATTTTATCTCCCACCCCTTATAAGCATATTCATAGGCTTACAGTACATGTTGAAGCTGCATCTTCCTCTCCAGTGTTTTTTTTTTTTTTTCAAACAACGGGCAATAAGTCCCCAGCACCTCTTTTCTCTTCTTCACTTTTCTTTTCTTTTCTGATTTTTGCTGACTGCTCATTTTGAGAGTTATAGGTGGCAACTGAGAACAGGGTAAGGGACATCTGACTGACCTGGTTACCTCACCTTGTTACATCACCTTTTCAGCGGCCCTGTTACTAGGTGTTAAAAGCCATGATATACCTGACTCTTTCTTTCTTTTTCTGCTGTGATTCTCTCCAGCTTTGGTCAGATTCAGGCTGCTCTAATAATGCAGTTGCACCTTAAACATCAAAACTCAGTTTATCGATTCAAATCAATGAATCATTACACTAAAGTCAACTAGGATCAACTAGCTGCTTGATTCAATGATTACATTTGTTTTTAATCCTTAAAGTGAATAAAATATGAGCTGAATGACTTTAATGATGTGTTTGTATTATGTTGTTCTCATGAATGTTACACATCACCCCAATCAAAAACTGCTACTGAGCTGAATTAAGTCGTCTCACACAGCATCAGCAAAACCCAAAATATGATTTATTTTGGGGATGACGTATTAGATTGCATGAAATTATCTGAGATCCTAATTTACTGGTCAGTGAGTGTATGTCAGGGCAGAAACGTGGCGTGGTCATCCTCCCAGCGTCCTTTGAGCTCAGGAGTTATCCTATAAGCATAATAATGTTTGGTCCAACTGAGAGGATAAGGG
This sequence comes from Lucifuga dentata, assembly GCA_014773175.1. NCBI lineage: Eukaryota > Metazoa > Chordata > Actinopteri > Ophidiiformes > Bythitidae > Lucifuga > Lucifuga dentata. The sequence goes on from VXCM01005062.1 coordinate 101,146, forward strand.
TTTCATTTCATCTCTATTCACGTTTGGTTTGGCATGATATAAGACCCATAAAATCCCATTTCATGAAGAAGGTAGAGTTTTGAGCATTGCCTACATCAAAGGGGAAACTACCTTTAAATTTGACCTAGTTTTATGTTGAAATTTCCCCTATGGGAACTTCAAGTGAATTTTATTTGTGTTTGGAGGTAAGCTCCAGACAGGTTTGTTGCTCCATTTCATTTGCTCCTTTTCACCATTTAAACTCATGTGATCTGTGTGTACACAGAGTACAGACCATGCAGCTTCCAGTCCAAGCTACAACACCACAAAATATTCTACCTTCTAAAATTGGAACTCAAACACATTGCTCTTTACCACAAATCACACTTTTTTGAACTCTTCCTTAGAAATAAGACTTCTTGAGAGCTGCACTAAATTTATGTGACATTAAAACTGAGAAATGAACAGGCATATCAGTGTTGTAAACAGTTGACATTTGCTGGGTTGCTCTTTTGAAAGAACAGGACAGCACGATGTCAGAAACATTAAGATGCACATGTGCAACACGGTTTTCCCTGCAGCAATCAGGGAGCTGCTTAGCACATATACAGAAAATAGAAGGAATAGAGTAGTCGCTGATGAGGGTGTGTGTGTGTGTGTGTGTGTGTGTGTGTGTG
>VXCM01005064.1:0-45509 GCA_014773175.1 Lucifuga dentata
TTACTATAGTCTTACTATACACTTACCATAGTCTTTTTATACACTTACTATAGTCTTTTTACACACTTAGTATAGTCTTACTATACACTTACTATAATGTTTTTACACACTTACTGTAGTCTTACTATACACTTACTATAGTCTTACTATAGACTTTATACTCCTTTTACACACTTACTATAGTCTTACTATACACTTACCATAGTCTTTTTATACACTTAGTATAGTCTTACTATACACTTACTATAGTCTTACTATACATTTACTATAGTCTTTTTATACACTTACTATAATCTTTTTATACACCTATTATAGTCTGTTTACACATTTACTGTAGTCTTACTATACACTTACTATAGTCTTACTATACACTTACTATAGTCTTTTTACACACTTATTATAGTCTTACTATACACTTACTATAGTCTTACTATACACTTACTATAGTCTTTTTACACACTTATTATAGTCTTACTATACACTTACTATAGTCTTACTATACACTTACTATAGTCTTTTTACACACGTACTATAGTCTTAACATACACTTACTATAGTCTTTTTATACACTTACTATCTTTTTATACACCTATTATATTCTTTTTACACACTTACTATAGTCTTACTATACACTTACTATAGCCTTACTATACACTTAATATAGTCTTTTTACACACGTACTATAGTCTTACTATACACTTATTATAGTCTGTTTATACACTTACTATAGTCTTTTTTACACTTACTATAGTCTTTTTACACACTATAGTCTTACTATACTTACTATAGTCTTACTATACACTTACTATAGTGTTTTTATACACCTCCTATAGTCTTACTGTACAATTACTATAGTCTTTTTATACACCTACTGTAGTCTTTTTACACACTTACTATAGTCTTACTATGCACTTACCATAGTCTTTTTATACACTTAGTATACACTTACTATAGTCTGTTTATACACTTACTATAGTGTTACTATACACTTACTATGGTCTTACTATACACTTAGTATAGTCTTTTTACACAATTACTATAGTCTTACTATACACTTACTATAGTCTTACTATACACTTACCATAGTCTTTTTATGCACTTACTATAATCTTTTTACACACTTAGTATAGTCTTACTATACACTTACTATTGTCTTACTATACACTTACTATAGTCTTTTTACGCACTTACTATAGTCTTACTATGCACTTACTATAGTCTTACTATACACTTACCATAGTCTTTTTATGCACTTACTATAATCTTTTTACACACTTAGTATAGTCTTACTATACACTTACTATTGTCTTACTATACACTTACTATAGTCTTTTTACGCACTTACTATAGTCTTACTATGCACTTACTATAGTCTTACTATACACTTACCATCGTCTTTTTATATACTTTGTATACACTTACTATAGTCTTTTTACACACTTAGTATAGTCTTACTATACACTTACTATAGTCTTACTATACACTTAGTATAGTCTTACTATAGTCTTACTATACACTTACTATAGTCTTTTTACACACTTAGTATAGTCTTACTTTACACTTAAAAAAAAAAGACTATAGTATGTGTATAGTAATACTATAGTAAGTGTATAAAAAGACTATAATGAGTGTATAGTAAGACTGTAGTAAGTGTTTAAAAAGACTATAGTAAGTGTATAGTAAGACTATAGTAAGTGTATAAAAAGACTATAATGAGTGTATAGTAAGACTGTAGTAAGTGTTTAAAAAGACTATAGTAAGTGTATAGTAAGACTATAGTAAGTGTATAAAAAGACTAATAAATGTATAGTAAGACTAAAGTATGTGTAAAAAAAAAGCCTATAGTAAGTGTAAAAAAAGACTATAATAAGTGTATAAAAAGACTATAGTAAGTGTAGTATAGTTAGTGAATAGTAAGACTATAGTAAGTGTAAAAAAGACTATAGTAATTGTATAAAAAGACTATAGTAAGACTATAGTAAGTGCAAAAAAAGACTATAGTAAGTGTAAAAAAACTATAGTAAATGTATAAAAAGACTATAATAAGTGTATAGCAACACTATAGTAATTGTATAGTAAGGCTATAACAAGTGTATAAAAAGAGTATAGTAAGTGTATAGTAAGCCTACAGTAAGTGTGTAAGTGTATAGTAAGACTATAGTAAGTGTAAAAAAAGACTATAGTATATGTATAGTAATACTATGGTAAGTGTATAAAAAGACTATAATGAATGTATAGTAAGACTATAGTAAGTGTTTAAAAACACTATAGTAAGTGTATAGTTAGACTATAGTAAGTGTATAAAAAGACTATAATAAGTATATAGTAAGACTAAAGTATGTGTAAAAAAAGACTATAGTAAGTGTAAAAAAAGACTATAATAAGTGTATAAAAAGACTATAGTAAGTGTTAAAAAAAGACTATATTAAGTGTAAAAAAGACTATAGTATGTATAAAAAGACTATAGTAAGTGAATAGTAAGGCTATAGTAAGTGTAAAAAAAACTATAGTAAATGTATAAAAAGAGTATAATAAGTGTATAGTAAGACTATAGTCAGTGTATAGTAAGCCTATAGTAAGTTTATAAAATGACTGCAATAAGTGTACTATAGTAAATGTATAGTAAGACTATAGTAAATGTATAAAAAGACTATAATAAGTGTAAAAAAAAGACTATAGTAAGTGTACAAAAAGAATATAAGTGTATAGTAAGACTATACTAAGTGTATAGTAAGACTATAGTAAGTGTATAAAAAGACTATAGTAAGTGTATAGAAAGACTATAGTAAGTGAATAGTAAGGCTATAGTAAGTGTATAAAAAGAGTATAATAAGTGTATAGTAAGTCTATAGTAAGTGTTAAAAAAAGACTATAGTAAATGTATAATAAGACTATAGTAAGTGTATAGTAAGACTATAGTAAGTGTATTAAAAGACTATAATAAATTATAGTAAGACTATAGTAAATGTATAGTAAGAATATAGTAAGTGTAAAATAAGACTATAGTAAATATATAGTGAGAGTATAGTAAGTGTATAAAAAAACTATAGTAAGTGTATAAAAATAAACTATAGTAAGTGTATAGTAAGACTATAGTAAGTGTATTAAAAGAGTATAACAAATTATAGTAAGACGATAGTAAGTGTAAAAAAGACTGAAGTAAATGTATAGTAAGACTATAGTAAGTGTATAAAAAAACTGTAGTAAGTGTATAGTAAGACTATAGTAAGTGTATTAAAAGACTGTAGTAAGTGTATAAAAATACTATAATAAATGTATATTATAAGACTATAATAATGTATAAGACTATAATAAATGTATAGTAAGAATATAGTAAGTGTAAAGTAAGACTATAGTAAATATATAGTAAGAGTATAGTAAGTGTATAAAAACTATAGTAAGTGTATAGTAANGACTATAGTAAATATATAGTAAGAGTATAGTAAGTGTATAAAAACTATAGTAAGTGTATAGTAAGACTATAGTAAGTGTAAAAAAAAAGACTGTAGTAAATGTATAGTAAGACTATAGTAAGTGTAATAAAAGACTACAGTAAATGTGTAGTAAGGCTCTAGTAAGTGTATAAAAAGACTATAGTAAGTGTATAGTAAGATTATATTAAGTGTATAGTAATATTATAGTAAGTGTATAGTAAGATTATAGTAAGTGTATAAAAGGACTATAATAAGTGTATAAAAAGACTAAGTGTATTGTAAGACTGTAATAATTGTGTAGTAAGAGTATAGTATGTGTATAAAAAGACTATAGTAAGTGTATAAAAGACTATAATAAATTATAGTACGACTATAGTAAGTGTAAAAAAAGACTATAGTAAATGTATAGTAAGAATATAGTAAGTGTAAAATAAGACTATGGTAAATATATAGTGAGAGTATAGTAAGTGTATAAAAAAACTACAGTAAGTGTATAGTAAGAGTATAGTAAGTGTAAAAAAAGACTAAAGTAAATGTATAGTAAGACTATAGTAAATGTAAAAAAAAGACTAAAGTAAATGTATAGTAAGACTATAGTAAGTGTATAAAAAAACTATAGTAAGTGTATTAAAAACTGTAGTAAGTGTATAGTAAGATTATATTAAGTGTATAAAAAAACTGTAGTAAGTGTATAGTAAGATTATAGTAAGTGTATTAAAAGACTGTAGTAAATGTATAGTAAGACTATAGTAAGTGTATAGTAAGACTATAGTAAGTGTAAAAAGACTCTAGTAACTGTATAGTAAGACTATAATAAATGTATACTAAGACTATAGTAAGTGTATAAAAAGACTATAGTAACTGTATAGTAAGATCATAGCAAGTGTATAGTATGACTATAGTAAGTGTAAAAAAAAGACTATAGTAAATATATAGTAAGAGTATAGTAAGTGTATAAAAACTATAGTAAGTGTATAGTAAGAATATTGTAAGTGTAAAATAAGACTATAGTAAATATATAGTAAGAGTATAGTAAGTGTATAAAAACTATAGTAAGTGTATAGTAAGAATATTGTAAGTGTAAAATAAGACTATAGTAAATATATAGTAAGAGTATAGTAAGTGTATAAAAACTATAGTAAGTGTATAGTAAGAATATAGTAAGTGTAAAAAAAGACTGAAGTAAATGTATAGTAAGACTATAGTAAGTGTATAAAAAGACTATAGTAAGTGTATAGTAAGATTATATTAAGTGTATAGTAATATTATAGTAAGTGTATAGTAAGATTATAGTAAGTGTATAAAAGGACTATAATAAGTGTGTAAAAAGACTAAGTGTATCATAAGACTGTAATAATTGTGTAGTAAGAGTACAGTATGTGTATAAAAAGACTATAGTAAGTGTATAAGACTATAATAAGTGTATAGTAAGACTGTAATATGTGTTTAGTAAGACTATAGTACGTATATATTATAGTGAGTATTGTATATAGTAAATGTATAGTAGGTGTATAGTAGGACTATCGTAAGTACATAGTAATCTATCTATCTGTAGTAATCTATCCATGTAAGCCACACCCATTTCCAACTCATAGTTTGTCCACCATTTTGAATTTTTTGCAAATTTTGATTGAAAAATTTCGTTCTCAAACACTGTAAAAGCTACAGCAACGAAACTTTGATCAAAATGTGAATCATCCTAATTACTGAAAACACATAATGGGTGAGATACTCAAAAAAAAAAAAAAAAAAAATCACCATAATTACACAGCTAAATAAGCGTTGTGATAATTATAGCTCATTTATAAAGCTTTCCTTACCTTCATCAATGCGATTCAGACGAGAAAGAGGAGTCTGGAAAACTTAGTATTAGCTAACATCACTAATGGTAATCAGCTGTTTACCGGTACGTGGATTCTTTTCAGAAAATCACAGGAATACTATGACAATACCCAGAAAAACAGGTAATTTGCTAAACAAATAAACTGATGGAACAACATCAGTTTATATGCAGGTTTCTTTAAAAAGCTAAATTTGCAGGTCAAAATCGGGGGTCAGCTTATAGTTGAGTATTTACAGTATATATAATGCATTTTGGTCCATATCTGGACAGGAAATGCTAACTGCTGCACAGTAACACACATTCAGCTTCTGACGATGTTTACAGAAAAAGATGCAGAAAAATATGATGTTTATTACTGTCATTTCTTTTTCTTTAGGTCAGTTTTTTTTTTTTTTTTTTTNTTTTTTTTTTTTTTTTTTTGGCATGAACTCTAATAATCTTCCAGTTTTCACACGCTGATGCTGATGTGTAAAATAGGTGGAATTCCCCCTTTAATATTGAATGTTTATTGTCTAAAGATAACTTTAAATAAAGTTTAAGTGGAAAATGCTGCTTTATATCGCATGTTTCATGAACATTTTGAAGAATCATCATGAAGTTTCCTGTTGATAATCATTAAACTGGACTTTGACCTCTGACGGAAACTAACCAACAAAAAAAGAAAAGTGTGAGAAGTTCATCAGTTTGTGCAAACTGGCCGTCCTGCTGTGCAAACACCTGCAACACCCAGCCCGAGAAACAGGTGATGGGTGGGTNAGAGAGAGGGTGATCAAGCTGTGGCTGAAACAGAGAGAGAGAAAAAAGAAAACCCTTTCCACGCACCGGAGGTTTGTTTCCCAGAAAGACTCAAACATCCACACGCATGCACACACCCGCGCACACACACACACACACACACACACACACACACACACACACAGAGGTCATTGGTGGTGGTTCTGTGACAATATTTCCCCTTATTGACATGTTAAACTTAAATTTAAAGGTTTATAAATTAGCTGTTTTTTAAAATTAATGTAAATAATTTACTCAATTTAAATGTAAATTTAAATTAATTTTCTTGCATATTTAAATTTTCTTCTCAACATTATGATTCATAAAGTGAGTTTGCAGGTTGTTTCTTTGAACTCAGGTCGTTTGAAAGGTTGCGACTCTATTCCATGTAGAGGTTTCATTTTAGTCTTTTCTTCACGTGATGTACTACACACGTTACACACACACACAAAAAAAAATTTAATAAATCCACACTAGAAACAAACCAAATACAAAACAATTTTTAAAAAACACATCAGCCAATGTGGTGAGTAAAATGAATTAATTAGCCTTGAAATCCAGACTCCCAAAATTATAAGTTATTCATAAGAATTTAAGCTTCATATAAGCTATAATCAAAATTTATAGGTTAAAGAAAATTTAGGTTAAAGAAGCTCCATTATTTTTAATGTGAAAATCTGCGTTTTGTTCTTTTCCTGGGATGAGATAAGATCTTTAGATCTTTTGCTGTTTTTGTAGTGCAGCCGGTCAGACGGTTTTACTGGACGTTAACGGTTTGTCACCTGTTTTCTTCTTCCTGCTGCTGTAAAAATAACACAGAAATGTCTGAGGGAAACGACATGAACCTGAACGCATCATCCTCTGAACCTGAAACATCTCAGGAATTTACATAATGGAAAACAAAACCTGAACAACTGGTGAGACTTTTCACAAACACACACTTTGCATGTGCAGAAAGAAAATGATCTGCACACACACACACACACACACACACACACACACACATAAGATAAACTTAGATTTTATAGTTGAATGTTTTCAGTAAGATCAGTGTTTTAGCCTGAGAAATAGACAACATTTTTGAAAAATACCCTGATCTTGATCCGGATCTGCCTCAAAATCTAATCAATACTTCCTTGATGCAAGTGCATCTTTTTTTTTTTTTTTTTTTTTTTTTTTTTTTTTTTTTTTTTTTTTTTTTTTTTTTTTTTTTTNAAAAAAAAAAAAAACACATGGAGAAATTAGGGTAATATTAAGAGAAAAAAAATTGCAAATATGAAAAAAAATCCTCTCAAATTTGCAAGATAAAAATTTAAAATGTGCAAAAAATTCACAAATTTGCAAAAAAAAAAACAAATTTGCAAGAAAAAACAAATGTGAGAAAAGAGACAAAATTGCAAAAGAAAATNAAAAAAAAAAAACAAATTTGCAAGAAAAAACAAATGTGAGAAAAGAGACAAAATTGCAAAAGAAAATTGGGAAAACTATATTTTTTTCGTGTTTTTTTTGCAAATTTTTACATTTTCTCTCTCAAAGCTGTGAGGTTTTTCTCACAAATTTGTGTTTTTTCCACACATTTCTGCTTTTTTTGTTGCAAATTTGCAACGTGTTCTTTCAAATTTGCTTGCATTTATGTAACTCACATTTATTCTCCTTTCTCATTTCAAACATCCATCAAACCTCAAATGATGATTGTCTCATTATTTGTGTCTCTTGTGCTGCTCATTTCCTCCTCCCATCCTCCACCTCTCTGCTGGTAGGAACAGAAAGGAGGAGAGGAGGATGCATGACAGCATCAGTTGGTTTTGTTTTCCCCCCTAGTGGCCACAGCTGGTCATTGCACTCTGACCCCATCCTGAACCTTTAATCATCAACATTACCAAACATGCAGACGCAGGGCGGCATGCACTTTAATATATTTGATATAAGACAGACCAAGAAGTCGCTTGACCAAACACACACACACACACACACACACACACACACACACACACACACAGATGTCAATAACGAGCCTGCTAATTTCTCTGTTCCATGAAGCTGTTTTCTGAGATAAAATCTTTATTCCGGATGCAGATTAAAATGCCATCTGTTTGTGTTTTTTCTATAAATAATCATGTTTTATTATTAAAATATTTTACTTCTTTCTTTTTCTTCTTTTTTATTATTAAAGTTTATCATCTCCATGTTATCCATGCAGCCTCTGTGTGAGCCTGACCATGTGTTTTTTTTTTTTTTTTTTTTTTCAAGAATATTTTTATTGAACTTTTTCGGCAAAGCATGGAAAATTCAGAATAATGAAGTGTTCATGAATAATGGTAACAAAATAGTAATAACAGAAAAAGGTAAATACACATACAAAAAAAAAAANGGGGGGGGGGGTAACTTTTCTAGAATTTTAAAATCCTTTACTTGACAGAACAAGAGATTTTTTAGAAATCCGTTCATTTTTCTTTTCATTTTTCTTCTACGAAGTTTTCCTGTTTTGAAATATTTTAAAATGTAATTTTACAAAACTGGAAACCTTTTAGAATCAATTAATTTTGGAGTATTTTTCTTGATTTTTATAATGTTTTATTTCCAGAATTTTTTTTTTTTTTTTTTTTTTAGAATTTAGAATCAAGAATTTTCTCAAAAATTTGTCTACAAGTATGAAGGAATAAATGAAAATAAGCATCAAGTGTGGAAGAATTTTCTAGAATCATGTAGAGATCATTTTTTAGAATCATTCTTTTTTCCTAGGATTTTGATACTTTTTAAAAGAATCCTCTTTATTTTCTAGAATTTAAATAGGAAATCAGTTATATATTTTAGATTTTTTTCAGCATTTCTAGAAATTAGATTTGTTTTAAGAATTTCCTTCCACAAGGATTTTTAAAAAGGTTTTTCTTGGAATGTTACAGAAATTAAAAACTCTTTTTCATGAAGAGTTTTTTTCCTGTCAGCTCTTTGGATTTTTTTTTTTTTAATTTTTTCCCAAACTGTTTTAGTTTTAACCTCAGAGTCTGTTCCACTGCAGCCAGGTGTGTGTGTGTGTGTGTGTGTGTGTTCCAGCTAATCCCTCCCTGTCACACAGAAGGAGATCCATAAAAGATGGATTTTGTCCTCGGCTCTTTATTTGCAGAGTGGACAGCAGCATCCTTCCTCCATCCTCATCCTCAGAGCTTTAATCCCACTAGAACTAACAAAGAGATTAAAAAGCCAAAGATGAGACGTGATGAAGAGGATGTGGGCAGGTGAAGGGGTGGAGGGGGGACGGAGGAGGTTTTTAATCAGCAGAGGAACACTTCAGCACTTCGTGGAAAGGGAAGCGGTGAGGGAAAGTGAGACGATGGAAAAAGCTCGTCTTAGTGAAACACCTGCTGTTTATTCCTCTGATGCTTTGTCTCGTCTCTGGTCTGAAAGGGTAAAATACTCCCAGATATTATGAAACGTTTCCGGCTCGATTTTTGGTGTCTCGGTCAGTCGTGCCTGCATGTGCAGAGTATTATGGGATTGATGATGATGATGACACAAACCAGCCAAACACTGATGATGTGAAGGTTTTTTTTTTTTGTTTGTTTTTTTTACATCCTCTTTTTAAAATGTTCATTACGTAGAAAGCAGGACGGTCAACTCAAGTCACATGACTTGAACTCAACTTGGACTAGAGTGACAAATTTGTTGAGGCTCGACTTGACATAAAAAAAAAGACTAGCAATTAAACTGTAACCTACTATGGCATCTGGGATGGTTGCTAGGTGGTTGCTATGATGTTCAGAGTGGTTGCTATGATATTCAAGATGGTTGCTTGGTGGTTGCTATAATGTTCATACTGGTGCTATGGTATTCAGAATGGTTGCTATGGTGTTAATGGTGGCTGCCATGGTATTTGGGATGGTGGTTAGGTGACTGCTATGGTATTCAGGATGGTTACTGGGTGGTTGCTATGGTGTTAATGGTGGCTCCCATGGTATATGGGATGGTGGTTAGGTGGTTGCTATGTTCAGGGTGGCTGCTATGGTATTCAGGATGGTTGCTAGTTGGTTGCTATGGCATTCAGGATGGTTTCTCAGTGGTTGCGATTATATTCAGATTGGCTGCTATGGTATTCAGGATGGTTGCAAGGTGGTTGCTATAATATTATGGTGGTGCTATGGTATTCAGCATGGTTGCTATGGTGTTTATGGTGGATGCCATGGTATTCGGGATGGTGGTTAGGTGGTTGCTATGTTCAGGATGGCTGCTATGGTATTCAGGATGGTTGCTATGGTGTTAATGGTGGCTGCCATGGTATTCAGGATAGTTGCTAGGTGGTTGCTATTATGTTCAGGGTGCTGCTATGGGATTCCAGATAGTAGGTGGTTGCCAGCGTTTTCTGTGTGGTTTTATGTTTTAGTGGTTAACACCATTCAGGACTAGTAAATCGTGTCCAGTAGAATCTATAATAGTAATAAGATGTTGTCCACATCCATGCTTTTTTCAGTCATCACTTATCAAATACAGAACCATTAAAAAAAAAACTTTACTGAAGAAAATCATTTTAATTGAAGGTTTAAAAAAATATACAAGAAATTAACAAATTGCATTGGCATGAACACTTCCTGTAATTACTTTCTGTAAATCTCAAAAATTGTGTCAACCAGGCTCAATTCTTTAGGTTTAAAGAATAAAAAAATACATTTTCCGAAAGTTGAAATTAAAATTTGAGACTAAACATTCTGACATGACAACACACACACACACACACACACACCACAGTTGAGGCTGATTATCAGGATTCTTCCTACAAGACGAGCAGATTTAATCTCATCTAGAACAATCACACGTATCACATTCTAAACAACTTTGTCTCACAAAGTCTTAATTTTCATAGAAGCATCCAAAAATTCTGCTTTTGGATGTGAGAAAATCCACTTGTTTCCAATTCAATTTCCACTTGCTGAAAAAGAAAAATTATCTGATCCAACTGGAGGTTATTCCCCTCAGCAAGAAGAGTTTGAAATATAACACATGAATAAATTAGCTGTAAAGATCATATTTTTCTCTTTCTCGTATCTCAAAGCAGCAGTTCAAGGTGACTGGATTTTTTTTTTTTTTTTTTTTTATACTTTATTTTATTCCAGGCAACTGGATTTTATTTATCTTCAAGACATTTTGTCATGTCTTCAGTTCTGAGTTTGTCACGTTGGACCTGGTGACTCGGGTCAAATGGGAATCTTGGTAATGCAACTAGGCAACAACCTTTTCATGATTTCCAAAGCAACTCGAAGAATAAATGCCAGTTTCCTGCCAAACATTCAGACCTGAAGAAGCTACATGGAGCGAAACATCTTCAAGACAAAAGCAGCAAGTCTGGTTATTTGGTGCTACTAGAAACACACTGAGAACCTGCACAGCCAAATGCAGGACAATTTATTGGTTTTTAGAAGTCTGTATTTCAAACTAAACCCTGTGTGATTATGGTACAAACTTTACCTGCAGCAGGAAGGTTATGTGAGCACCAGCGCTTACTTGTCTGTTAGCAGAAAAGTTATGAACAGATTTGGATGAAATTTGGGGACAGACAGATAATACCCAGATTCTGAAGTCACTTTTGACATACTGTTTGCTGATTTTTGGAGACTTTCTGTTATGGAAAGTGGAAAAAAAAAAGGTGTTTTTTTAATGATTTATTTATTTTTTCCTAAATGCTGTTAGATTGGAATTTTTTTTCTTGAATGAAGAATTTTCTTGAAAACTTTTTGGAGACTCCAGAGGGTTAAATTGTGGAGATGAGCTGGATCATATTCTGGATCCAGAAGAATTTTTTTTTTAGCCTATTGTTGTGAGGGTAGCGAGGCTCCTTTAAGAGATTGCTATGTGCAGTGTGTGTGTGTGTGTGTGTGTGTGTGTATGTGTGTGTGCGTGCTCAAGTGAGCGAGAGANAGTGTGTGTGTGTGTGTGTGTGTGTGTGTATGTGTGTGTGCGTGCTCAAGTGAGCGAGAGAGAGAGAGAGAGAGAGATGTGTGTGGCAGTGTGTAGAGCGGGTTGATCCTGGCAGCAGAGAAGTTTAGCATAATTGCTGTAAAGGCATGAAGTTGAGTTTGCTGTAAAATTTGAAGTCAAACAAGCAAAGTCCATGAGTTTTTTGTCAGCGGCTGAACGTAGCGACGAGGGTTTTAACCCTGAAGCTGGTAATAACTTCGGCTCTGGAGCAATAAAGAGAGTGTTACTGTCCTTCCCGACCTGAAGCAGGAAAGGTTATCACTATAACATCAATGCTAATGGGCCGCTTAAATGAAATCTAGCATGATGGCTCATTTTTGAATCTGTTTCTTTAATTGGGGATTTTGTTGGCCTGCGCTTTCGAAACTTGTTTCTCGCTGTTTTGAATTTTTTTTTTTAAAGTTGTTGTTTCTGTCTGTAACTGTAACTGCTGCAGAGAGATTTTAGATTTTATAACAATTAAAGAAACCACGCTTTTTACTCGCAGACACAAAATGAGTTAAAGATGTGGAGATCCCTGACATGTTAGTGGTGTGTGTGTAGCTCAGCAGGCTGGAGAAGACTCGGTGAAGGCTGTATGAGTGTGTGTGAGTGTGTGTGAGAACTGACTCCCACTAGAGCCAGGCGTGGGTCAAACACAAACGGCACATGTTGTTTAGTGTTGGCGCTGGAGGAAACAGTTGCTGCTCTGTGAACGTTGTACTTGAAGATTTTGATGGGAATGTATTCACAGCTTCATTCAGGACATTAGAAACAATATCTGTTCCTCCAGGATATATTAAGACAAACGTGAGTATGTGTGTGTGTGTGTGTGTGTGTTGTGAAACATGAAAAAAAGTTGTAATGTGCAAATGAATACAATTTAAAAGGGTGAATTCTCTGCATGCTAGCATCCAACCCCGTTTTTGTTCCTATTTGGGATATAACGCTGACATGGAGCATAAAAACCTCCATTTATTCATGTGTATATGAAAACACGATCCATGTTTCTGATCAGTCTGCGGTCTCTGCAGGCCTGGTTTTGATTTCTGAGGTTTTTAGTTTGTGCTGAAAACTCAAAATATCACAACTTGAGGTTGATGCCTGTAGAAAAGAATCCAGTCAGACAAAAAAACCAAAGGTCCTGAACTGTCCTGGAAGCTTTGTTTCTGATTGGTCCAAAACTTCTTTAAAATGTTTATGACGCCTACACACCCGCGTAGATCTAATTTATTTTATTATTATTTTTCTGAGAGATTGACATGATTCCAGGTGAAGACAATCTTGCAGATCGACAGAGTTCAGAAACCTGCATCAGGTGTTTAACGTCACAGCCTCCAGCATTAGAAGCTGGCAGATTCAGCTTCCTTAAAGGACCATACCACCCATTTTACATGTTTGAGCCTAAAATATTCAATTTTCTATACATAATGTTACTGACAATTATTTCCCAAAGCATACTACTGGAACAGTGAATTAAAAATGTTTTTCCTACCTTCCAGACCTCCATTGGTTTCAGTTCATTCTGCTATTAAAATCAACTTGTTGATACTGTAAACGTTCTTGGGATAGGTAATCCATCATCACCAACAAGACGTGTATTCAGGTTTTTTTAGAAGTTATGTAATTTTAGTGTTTAAGCTCAATAAAAAGCGTGGAGTGAATGTATGCCTCCACCGGGGAATATAGTCCCAAAAGAAGACCTGCGTTTATGGAAAAATTTAAAGGACCGTGACTTCATAAGGCTGTGTAACTATTAGCAGGAGAAACATGGATTTTTAAGGTGGGTGTATCACTTGAATATTTGATTTTGAAAGATTAAGAGATTTAGCAAAATATCAGGAAAGCTGAAATACGGTTTTATCCTTTGGGAAATGATTGTCAGTAACGTAACATGTATAAAAATTTAATATATTAGGCTCAAACATGCAAAATGGGTGGTATGGTCCTTTAAATCTGGAATAAGCGGACTAATGTGCATAACATCGCTGATTTATCTGATTAGCTGATTTGTCCGTCCAAGAAAATCTCCGACGTCCATTTTTCTGCTGTGGGAGTTTCCAAACCTGAGACACACAGACGTTGTAATTATGATCCAGCAGGTTGGACGCAGCACGAGTCTTCAGTTTGTCCACCGTGTCTGACGTCCAGCATGATATGGTGCAGAAACTCGCCATCTTCTCAGGTTCTGTTCCAGCTTATGAAAAGTCTCACAACTATCTGAGAGATGGATGTCTGACGTCTCCACATGATGAAACAACTCTTGGCGTGATAAATCAGGGATCTTTAAGGACACAGCTGAACAGGAACTCGTGGTACGATCCAGAAACCACACGAGATCCACAAATAGTCTGCTTGCCACGTGCTGGTAAATGTGGCTGTTAATTTTATCCTTTTGAAACAGAACAAAAAGGATATCTTAAAGGTTCAGACCGGTAGCAGGAGAAGTCATGAATATCTTTTATTGGACAGACCTTCACCTCATCACGCCGGCGCAGAGATCCGGTTGGTTTCCTGTTACAGGCCGTCAGACGGGGAGAGATGGTGAGGACGTCTGTTCATCTGACGAGGAGGAGAAACAGGATCAGTATAAATCAGAGCTAAAATGGGTTCAAAACTGACCAGATCTGGTCAATTTATACTAAAACAGATAACAGGAAGATGGTGGAGCTTGTTAAAGAAAACAAATTGACACGAATGTTTTCTAAAGAATCAGTAATGAGTTTGTCTTCAGTTTAGCAGTCAGGGAATGATTTTCAGGCTGATTTTACCTCAATTTGATCGGATACGACTCAATTTAGAATCGGGCCGAATTTCCACCCGACCCGCCGCTGACAAACGTGCTGTGTAAGCGGAGTCCCGATGCGAGATTTACAGCCGAATCGAGGACTGACTTTAAAGAAGAAATTGCTCTACGCCAGTTACAAGCTTCTCCTCCTTTGCTTTTTCGCTTTGGCTTATGACATATAGCTCTCCTCTCATTGGTTGAAAGGTCACCAGCTGACTGGTCCGAGTTGATTTGCATGAATTTTGAGCACAGTTGCTATAGTAACATAACATGTATGTGGATAATATTCATTGGGCTAAAACATGTAAAATCACCAGGATGATCCTTCAACATGAGGCTACATTTCTCACTGAGCAAAAAGAAAAATTGGTGGAATCCTCCTTTAATGTATTAGAACAAGGCTGCAGAAGCTCGGTAAATCCAAGTATTGATACTAATGATTCTGTTCTAATCATCTCCACAGAACAGATCCAACACTTCAAAGGCAAAAATCGACTGGACTAGTCCCAAACAGTCTCAGTTTAATTGAGTTTGTAAGCTAACTGATTAATCTGTCTCTTTAACACACACACACACACACACGCACACACACACACCCACACACGCACACATACACACACAAAAAAACACAAGTCATTAGCTGACTGTTGCTCCATTTTCCCTCCTCTGGTTTACATCAGTAACAAACATAAATGAACACATCCTGCGGCTCTCAGATCCGCTCAGCTTCTCCGCCTTCACAAATATCTGATGCACGGCGCTGAAGTAAAACACGCACACGCTGTAAACATGTTACAGAGTTCAGATTTGGTGTGTGAGGACACGGGGAGATCAGTGGGGGTTAGCTTCCCACAAAAACACAATAAGAAGAGAAGCGAGGAGGGGCTTTAACGTGAAACACACGATTGTCTCTCTTCCCAACTTCAAATGCAAGACTGATCACAAATGTTCAGAGAGCTGATGCACAGAAAACACACACAGAAACACACACAACATCAAAGAAATAAGATTTTATCTCCTACTCTTTCCAAATCAAATTTTCAGGTGATACACCTTAAAATTCAATGTTTCGCCTGTTAACTTCTGTCCAAAGGCAGAAGTTAAAGTCGTTTTTAAGTTCTCGTTAAAAGCCGTTTTCTCCTGGGACTATTTTCCCTGGCGGAGACATACATTTTCTTCCATTTAACTCCGTGTTGGATCGGTTAAATCAAGCAACTTCGACAAAAAACTGAATAAACGTTGTGTTCACTGTTAGCTGTATTGGATTGCTTATTTCAAACACGTTTCAAGTCTACAAGGTGATTTTTATACTTTATTGAAATGAACTGATACCAATGACATTCTGGAAGGTAGGAAAAATAATTCTAATATTTAGCACTCCAGTAGCATGCTTTGGAAAATGGTTGTCATTAATGTAGCGTGTATGCGGATTGTATTTCTTTTTATTAATCGTGTCTGCAAAGGACGACCTTAGTACACTTTTCCATTGGATTTAGTTTGTCCTGTTAGCCTAAATTCATCAAAGTCATAAACATATGGACACTGACTCCTCCCCTCTCCATGACAGTGGCTTTTTGTTTTTTTTTTTTACCCCACTTCCCATTCTGAAAACGTATAAAGGAGGTTACCTCCCGACAAGGTGGAAGGGCGGGGTCAGGGCGGGGTCAGACGAGGCATACCGCAGCTTTAAAACCTACACGAGAGCGACTCCAGCGGTCAAAGCTTTCAGTTTCTGCTCAACAATATTCTACAAGACGATTACCAGCTATCAACGCCAATAAAAAATGTGTGTGAGGTGTTTGTAAAAGAAAACCAGCCTTCTTTGGAGGGACTCAGAATATCTGTAAGGATTTCATAAGACGAATGCTCACAGAGGAGTGTTAAGATGTTAATCACCTGACAGCTTTGTGTGCGTATGCATGTTTGTGTGTTTGTGCGAGAGCCCTGCATGGCCTCGGGACCCGTCAGGCCCTGAGGCAGTTTAGACATTAGGCTGGGCACGGGCTTTTTTTACCCCCTCCTCTCTCCACTCACATCATAACACACCTCCTGATGCTGCCTCACATGTTGGCGCTCAGAAACTGCAGCANCTCTCCACTCACATCATAACACACCTCCTGATGCTGCCTCACATGTTGGCGCTCAGAAACTGCAGCATTGCTGTTTTCTGAAAGCTGCTGCAAGCTGACAGATGCTACTTTTAGTTTGAAAAGAGCCGAACTTCTGGTTCTGACAAAGAAAAAAAAGACTGTGGGCTTTGGATCAGGTTGGGACTGAGAATTTCATTAAGTCTAGGGCTTTGGGTTGGGTTCGGACAAAACTGTGTATGGACAGGCCGGGTACAGGTCTAAATTTGGGGTCTGTGCAGGGCTCTAGTTCGTGCCGCTTACCCGTGTGTCATACTCTAGCACGAACGGAGGGATGTCAATCTGCTCAGGCTTGATGCAGGTGAAGAGCTGCTGCAGGCTGTCCAGGTAGCGGACTTTATCCTTCATCCCCGACACGCTGAAGGTGGTAAAGAACCAAGTGGAGACCTGAAAAAAAAAAACAAAGAAAGANCCCCGACACGCTGAAGGTGGTAAAGAACCAAGTGGAGACCTGAAAAAAAAAAACAAAGAAAGAGACCATAAACTTATAAATAAACATATAAGCGTTATAAATAATATTTCATCTGATTATGTCAGCATGAATCCAGAGGAAGAAGCAGACTGACAGACTGAGATGTCAGAGCAGTGATACGCCCAGTTAGATTTGATTAAACTTTAATGATCCTCACAGGGAAATTCAGCTGTTCAAGCACCAAGCGGCATAAAGATACAGCAAAGGGTTTATATAAATACTCAAAAACAAGACAAATTTAGTTTAAAAAACATGAATAAAAATGTGTAAACAATCCATCAATAAACAAAAAGCACATCTCTACAAAAGCTGCACAATGTGATCGATCAGTAACGATCATGTTGATTAGCTGATTTTGAGCCATGATTTTTGGAAAAATACCTAAATCCTGTCTGGGAATTTTAGGGCTTTTGTAATTTTAAGCGAGCCAGACTCACAATCACTTACATTTATTGTGTCGCTATAGTGCCACCTAGAGGCCAAATGCTATCAAATACTGCAGAATCGCTGAAGGTGAGAGCATGGTTACATGTGAGGGTGGGGTTACACATGGGGCGGAGCCACACCTTAAACTTATCTCTAACCCACTGAAAATCTAATTCCGTCTCGATTTTGATGTACAGTCAATGAGTATGTGGTGGGTGGAGTTACATGTGTTACTCCACCCCCATTTGTAGTCCTGCTCCAAGATCCATGACTTTGATGAATTTGGTAACGAGTCGCAGAGAAAGACAACAGAATATTAAGAAAACTCGGCCTAAGTTAACACCAAATTTCACTGAAATCTGTTCAAAGCAGCACTTCCTGTTTTAGAGAAATCCTAACAGAGGAATCAAAAATATAACAACCATGATAATAAACATAAACCTTTTATTGTTACTAACAGAGGTGAGTAGTAACATGTTCCATTTACTTAAGTAAGTTTTTTTTTCCCAAAATTGTACTTTACTGAGTAGCTTTATTGCAGGATACTTTTAACTCATACTTGAGTATATTTAAGGAGAAAAAAATATACTTTTACTCTGTTACATTTGGTCGCACTCTTTGCGTTACTTTTGATTTCACAGTTTGAATTCAGTCACGTTCAGTTTTTCTCTNTCGCACTCTTTGCGTTACTTTTGATTTCACAGTTTGAATTCAGTCACGTTCAGTTTTTCTCTCATTGTCAGACACTGTCTGCTTCAGCTCCGAAGTAGCCACGCCCCCACCCTCCGTTTCCATGGTTTCACCTGGAGCAAAAAAGTCATGGCGGAATCAACAGCAGGAGGTTTAGAAGAGGCACATCCCTGGCCACACATTCAAACACTATTTTCTTTCCAGTCTACCAAAACCAGCAGCTACATAATGAGTTGCATCTTTGTCTAACTAAAAATGTGACATTTCAGTTTCCAAGAATCAACATGGAAGTTGAGGAAACATGTGGCGGTAAGCTGCAACGTTAGTTACTTAGCTAGCTGCTGCTGCTAATGCTAACTCAAGTTTTCCTGTTCTGTTCTGAGTAAATTCATGAAGCTAACCTAGCTAACTGTCTTGGGGCCAGAATTGTCATGATTTGTTATGTGGTAAATATCTGATTAATTACTGTCTACTGTTTCTTTATATGATATGATTTGGATTGTATTGGAAGCTACATGTGGCTACTTTGGATTATTTTCCTCAGACGAGCCTTTATAGCTTGTTGATTATTCTAAAGAATAAGCTTGATCAAAGTTACTCACTACTCAAGTAAGCTTTTTAATAGATACTTTATTACTCAAGTCATTATTCTGGTGAGTACTCTTATACTTGAGTCACTATTATCATAAAGTAACAATACTTTTACTTGAGTACAGTTTCTGGCTACTCTACCCACCTGTGGTTACTAACACCTGGCACTCATTTACATAAAAGGAAATGTATTGATGAATAGATCTAAAATAATAATGTTAAACAGAAGTTTTTGTTATTGCTCATACTGTTAATTTTCAAAACAACAGCAAGACAAATGACTTTACCTTAGAGCCAAATGTTGGGTGTACGAAGTAGAAGGCCTTCAAGTTCTTTTTATACCTGCAACACATTAAAAAAAAAAAAAGGAAATCAGAAATAATGCAGCAAGATTATGAGAATGATTCACTAATCTTTGTAAAATTTAAAAGAAAAAAGGAAGAGAATTTATTAAAATGAAAACTGTGATTAGGATGAAGTGGATGGGATTTAGTTTTTAACAGAGAAGATGCGGTTTGTGTGCATGTGTGTGTGTGTGTGAGGTCATTGTAATAAAACACACCGTGTCACTGAATTCACCATTCATCAGCAAGAAAACACTGTGATTCTTAGAGCTCCAAAACCACCAAGACACAGAGGAAAATTCAGTATGTAGTTTTGGAATTTTGACATGTTATGAAGAACATCGGCATGGAGATTAAATACGGTGTCAATGTGGCACTACTCTGTTCTCTGACCTTTGACCTCTGAAGATAAAAACTCAGGGATCAATAATTACTGTTGTGTTTCTGTCAAGCCATCCATCTGCATATGTTCAGTCACACTTCCTGTACAGCACATTTGTGAAAAATCCATTTCTTTAAGTTGGTGCCAAGATTTCACTGCTAAAGTTTGTCCAAGTCCTCAAACTTTATTTTTAAAACGATGTCTCACATCATTTCATGTTTAAAACCTTCAGCCAAAATCTACATTACATCATACTGTAAGTCACTCACAATAAGCCAAACTTCCTTTTCAAAAGACTGCATCTGGCAAAGAAAAACGCCGAGACCAGAATAACCTCAGGTCCTAGTCAAAGCCAGAGTCTGGACCTGATCGCTTTAAATGATCATATGATCAATAGCCTGAACAGAGTAAACAGGCATTAACCTTCTGGAGTCTAAAGTCACTTTTGACAAAGTGTTTGCTGATTTTTGGAACTTTCTTCTATTTTCTAGAATCTTAGACAATTTACACTTTTTTAAAGTGATTTTAGATTTTTTTTTTGCTAAATGTTCTTAGATTGGAATTTTTTTTCTTGAATGAAAATTTTTCTTGTAAAATTGATTTGAGACTCCAGAGGGTTAACATGGATGGATAATTATTTACTGATTTCAGGACCTGGTTATCTTTTGGAAACTTTTGTAGTAATCTCTAATCCAGTCATCCTTAAAGTCCAGACTCCGGTCCGGATCTAGACCAAACCACAACTGTCTCCGGACTCTGAGCAAATTATACTTTTCATATGTATTATATGTATTATTTGCGAGATGTTGCGGCGATGCAACAAGCCAAAATTCTCCACTTTCTGCACTGCGGAGAAAGTGAAACTGAATGTCCGACTGCTCTGTGTGAGAATGCCAATCTCTTTTGGTTTGGTCCAATCACATTCAGAGTCCTGTCATCTCCATGACAACGATGGGCTGACACGGAGGTGGGCTCACTGAGAGTTTCTTCGGCCATAGACGTTTAAGATTTGTATTTGAGTACCTCTGTTATAACTCCTCAGCAACTCGTCTCTTCATTTTACGGTCGCACGCAGCGTTGAAAATAACTCGCCAAACTTGCAGCAGTTTGTGTTGTCATGCTGCTCCAGCCAAGAGAGGGAGAATCTCGCCCTGGATTTTAGGTTGACAAAGTAACTCAGGAATATAAAGCCTGATGCGAGGCTGCTGCTGTGGTCCAGGGCCGGGCCCCGAGGGGACCGAACCCTCATCCAAACTCACAAACTCATCACTCTCCTGCAGGAAAGTAATCAGCATCTTCCCACTCAGCCAGACAGTTCTGGAAACTTCTGTCTGCTGGTTATTTCGGCTGGAGCCAAATGTATTTTAAGAAAAATCAATCCAGCTCGATGTTGTGAACCCTGTCAGGGTTTGAAGTTTAGGGCTACACTTAAAGGACCATATCGGTGATTATGCATGTTTTAGCCAAATATATACAAGTACAACCTGCATGTTTAATGTTACTGACAACCTATTACCGAAACATAAAACTGTAGTTTAGTTTTTCTGTTATTTTTTTCAAATCTCCTCATCTTTCAAAATCAAATGTTCAGGTGACACACCTTAAAATTCAGTGTTTCACCTGTTAACACTTATGCATGCTTGTAGAAGTCACAGGCATTTTAATTTCTCTGCAAAAGCCATCTTCTCTTGGGACTATATTTTCTGGCGGAAACATACATCGTCTTCCATGTAGCTTCATGTTGGATCAGTTAAATAAAGTTACTTTGGCAAAAAACCTAACAGACATAATGTTTGCTGTGATCAATTATGTATCTCAAGGTCTTCCAACTTTCTACAAGTTGATTTTTACAGCATAATGGAATGAACTGGAACCAATGGCAGTCTGGAAGGTAGGAAAAACAATCTAAAATTTACTGCTAATGTAGTATGTTTTAGGAAATGGTTGTCAATAATGTAACGTGTATGTGGATTATACACTGTATATTGCCTCAAACATGCATGATTGGCAGTATGGTCCTTTAATATCTGTGGATATGAACGCTGTCATCGCTAAGCTAAAAACGCTAGCGGTGCTTCATTCGTGAAAAATAATTTTAACTTTATTCCTCAACTTTTGGTTTTATGAATTCCAAACTAAAATTCTGAAAAATACATATATAAAAAATTATTTTTAAAAAAAGTATAAAAAAAAACCTTGTCCTATGAGGGGAAAAAAAATTGGAAGAAACCTCAGGAGAGGCAATTCAAAGAGAGATTCCCTCTACCTGAATGGCCAGGTGTGCAACAGGAAATTTCTCCTGAGGTTCCACATTAGGTTCATGAATCAGAATGGAACCGTTCTGTGTTAATGTCAACAAAAAAAACATTAAAATGAGTTCGTTTGTGATGATCAA
The DNA here is from genome assembly GCA_014773175.1 of Lucifuga dentata. NCBI lineage: Eukaryota > Metazoa > Chordata > Actinopteri > Ophidiiformes > Bythitidae > Lucifuga > Lucifuga dentata. The sequence goes on from VXCM01005064.1 coordinate 22,233, forward strand.
ATCGGGTTTAACGACTTGTAAAAATGAGGGTTCATGAGCTTAAGGGTTGAAGAGAGTTTGAGGAACTGCAAAAATGACATTTCAAGATAATTTCATTCCTGAACTACAACTTCCTGTTATTCATCAGCACAAATGTAACAAAGCACTCATGGCTGAGTTTGTGGCTGAGTGGAATTCCCCGCTTACAGAAAGAGGAAGCTGAGCGGCGTTTCTTCATTCAAATCAAAGGTTTATTTTATGAATGGAGACATTTTGATGCTGTTTTCTCTTTGTCTGCTGTGTAAATAAACTAAACCTCAGAACCAGAAAAGGTTTTACTCAGTTTCTCAAAGAAGCATTATTAAAGGGCCATACCACCATTTAGCATGTTTGAGCCTAATACAGTATATTTAGTTTTCATACATGTTACGTTACTGAGAATAATTTCCCAAAGGATAAAACAATGTAAGACACACATGAGAAGCTGTGAAACTCCCCATTAAAGGACTATACCGGCCATTTTGCATGTTTGAGCCTAACATATTCAATTTTCCTACATATTACATTAATGACAATCATTTCCCAAAGGATAAAACCGTATTTCAGCTTTCCTGATATTTTGCAAAATCTCTTAATCTTTCAAAATAAAGGACGCGCTTTCCAAACGTTGTAGCCTCTGATTTTGGCTGATTCACAGCTGATACATCACTCCCGACAACACACTCCAACCTTAGCTTTCCTGTTCCAAACATGGCCGCCAGATTTCCAAAACCCACATCGAAACAAAAGCCTTCCACGGCTCATTTTGCATTTCCAAAAGTCAAAATACTGACCTTGGCTGTGTTGTTCTGTAGCAAGAACGATATATTTGAAAAGCAACACACATGCAGAGGTTAGGATAGGTGGGTGAGAGCCAACGCGAGGCCAAACGAGAGCGAAACCGAGAGCCAGAGAAAGGCCAAACAAGGGCCAAGCCTCCCAGAAGATGCTGATTATGATCTGCAAAGCCCCAAAAGCTGCATTTAGTGGTAGAGTGGGCGGATTACTGAGCAACAGATTTGACCATGAAGCAGCATGAAGACGTATTCATATTACGCTTTAACATTTTATTAAGGTGCTGCACCTGGTTAGACTTAGCATCCCATTGTTAAACAGAAACAACAAAATGCCAGAGGGATGTCAAAGCCGTCTGACCATCATCCCGTTTAGAGGAAGTTTTCTTGACTTACTGTATCCTCGCTATAACGAAGCTCCTCATGTTGTAAGTTTGATATGCTGTTCTGTGGAAGAGCGGAGACGTGATGCTGAGCAAATGACATTGATTCTACCACAAACCCCGAGCATGTAGCGTAGAACATTAAAGTTGGTGCCTCTGAGCGGCGGGAGGATAAANCCACAAACCCCGAGCATGTAGCGTAGAACATTAAAGTTGGTGCCTCTGAGCGGCGGGAGGATAAAGCAATAACAGCTTCAGTGTTTTCTTATTTATTCCTTTTGTGAGCGATGAGATTTGACCAGAAGAGGACAGAGAATGACAACAAAGACAAAAGCAATAAGAACTAAAGGTTTCAATGTAAGACACACATGAGAAGCTGTGAAACTCCCCATTAAAGGACTATACCACCCATTTTGCATGTTTGAGCCTAACATATTCAATTTTCCTACATATTACATTAATGACAATCATTTCCCAAAGGATAAAACCGTATTTCAGCTTTCCTGATATTTTGCTAAATCTCTTAATCTTTCAAAATCAAATATTCAAGTGATACACCCACCTTAAAAATCCATGTTTCTCCTGCTAATAGTTACACAGCCTTATGAAGTCACGGTCCTTTAAATTTTTCCATAAACGCAGGTCTTCTTTTGGGACTATATTCCCCGGTGGAGGCATACATTCACTCCACGCTTTTTATTGAGCTTAAACACTAAAATTACATAACTTCTAAAAAAACCTGAATACACGTCTTGTTGGTGATGATGGATTACCTATCCCAAGAACGTTTACAGTATCAACAAGTTGATTTTAATAGCAGAATGAACTGAAACCAATGGAGGTCTGGAAGGTAGGAAAAACATTTTTAATTCACCGTTCCAGTAGTATGCTTTGGGAAATGATTGTCAGTAACGTTACATGTGTGAAGATAGAATATATCAGGCTCAAACATGCAAAATGGGTGGTATGGTCCTTTAAGAGATTTTGCAAAATATCAAGAAAGCTGAAATACAGTTTTATGTTTTGGGAAATAATTGTCAGTGTTTGAAAATTGAAAATTCCGCCAGGTGAGGAAATGCACATGCATGTGTCTTACTCCGTTTATAACGCTTTACATCCTAATAAAACGATGTATAATCACGTAATCTAGCTTTGCTGCTCAGAGTAACTTTACTCTGATTTCAGTCTAACTATGGTGTTTACATGACATTTAAAGGACCGTACCGTTTTGCATGTTTGAGACTAATATATCAAATTTTCATACATGTTACGTTACTGACAATCATTTCCCAAAGGATAAAACCGTATTTCAGCTTTCCTGATATTTTGCTAAATCTCTTAATCTTTCAAAATCAAATATTCAAGTGATACACCCACCTTAAAAATCCATGTTTCTCCTGCTAATAGTTACACAGCCTTATGAAGTCACGGTCCTTTAAATTTTTCCATAAACGCAGGTCTTCTTTTGGGACTATATTCCCCGGTGGAGGCATACATTCACTCCACGCTTTTTATTGAGCTTAAACACTAAAATTACATAACTTCTAAAAAAACCTGAATACACGTCTTGTTGGTGATGATGGATTACCTATCCCAAGAATGTTTACAGTATCAACAAATTGATTTTAATAGCATACCAGAATGAACAAATGGCGGCCTGGAAGGTAGGAAAAACATTTTTAATTCATTGTTCCAGTAGTATGTTTTGGGAAATGATTGCCAGTAACGTAACATGTATGAAAATTGAATATATTAGACTCAAGCATGCAGAATGGCTGGTATGGTCCTTTAAATCTCCTTTGTTTCATAAGCTACATTTCCACCAGCTACAAGTGACCAAACTCTGATTTTTCACTCGTGTGTTGCACGTATTGGACATGTTCTGCAAAAGGAATCAGATATTCTCATGTCTATTTCAGGCAATATTTATATGCTCAAATAAATCTGATATGTATTGGAAATCTGACAGTATGACTCATCGAAACACAGATTGGAATTTCCTTGCCATTCTTTGTGCGTGTAATAACATTGTCCACATATGAATGATGTCTGTCTGCTGATCGTCTTCAAAGCTTTCAACATGCGATCCTGCCGATCTTAAGTCCTCTTTGCATCCAGACATCCTTAAAAACTGAATTAACAGCAGTCACACCCAAGCAGCAGCAAGCGCTCTAATCCTTCCTCTCCACCTTAAAATAGAATTAAGTCGGTCTGGACCTTTAAAGATGCTTCAGAAAGCAACTACTCTCTCATCAAACCGCTGTTTCAGTTTCAAACCCTGGCTTATATCACAGGTACCAGATATAAGCCACTTAAAAAGAAGATGTAAAGATGCTACCAAAAACAAAACTGTATTATACAAAAAAAAAAACAAAAAAACAATCTGAAACAGGCATCCAGACTTTAGCAACCAACTAAATTATCCATATCAGTATCCATACTCGGATGGGTGGGGCTTAACCAGAAGAGTTAAGAATTGCTAGCTAACTGGCTAGATAGCCTAGAAGCTACAAGAAGATGGTAGAAGCTAGTAGAAATGTGTGTTTGTGTGTTGTGTGTGAATGTCCATAGTAAATGAATGTGTTTGTTTAGCTGTGGACTGAGAATAATGCTGAGCTGAATCTGAAAATAGCAACTATAGTTAATAGATGCTACTATGCTAAACTATAGCTAATAGATGCTACTATGCTAGACTATAGCTAATAGATGCTACTATGCTAGACTATAGCTAATAGATGCTACTATGCTAAACTATAGCTAATAGATGCTACTATGCTAAACTATAGCTAATAGATGCTACTATGCTAGTGTGGACAGAGTGGCTGTGGGTCGTGTGTGGGTCTCTGTGTAGAGAGGAGCTCTGTGATTGGCTGCCTGGACGATCACACAACCATGTGACACAGCGCTAGTAAGCTACCTGATCAGATTTTTTTTCTTTAAGGAGTACGTATAGTCACATATTTTACTCAGATGGTACTCATACTCGTAAAATGTACATTATCTGTACTGGATACTCGTTTCATCCGAGTACTCGGCTCATCCCTAATTTTGACCCACCGATGTGACCCTAAAAGTTATCGTGAATGTGATTTATCGTCTCCGTCGGAGCGTAAATGTCAGACTAACTTGATGTCGACGATGTCATAGAGATTCTTCAGGAAGTCTGAGTGCAGGTGGTTGTGCTCGCTGGTTAGCGTGTGGAAGTAAACCATCACGTACTCCTTCACCGTGATGTGGTCCATCACGTGGATGAAGTACAGCAGGGCCTGCACGCACACACACACACACACACACACACACACACTTATCTGAGATGAGGTCAGAACAAACTGTCTCAAACATCATTAAAAGCCTTTTTTTTTAATTAAAATGAAAGTAGCTGAGCGTCTCTTTTACCTTCTCAATGTCGATTAGCGTCACCGGAATGTTCCGTCCAACCAAAACCATCACCGTCCTGCCACACAAATCCACACCTACACACACACACACAACAATAATAAAAGTCATCATAAACCCTCATATAAGCCAATAGCAAAATAAAAATCAATCTTCCTGCCTGTAATCCAACAAATAAATATTCACTGTTCCTGTAAACAAATAAAATTCTGGCTGCAAATCATGATCAACCTCAAATAAAATGCAACGTTGTTTATTGTCTATTATTGTTTACTGTGTATTATTGTTTGTTATCTGTTTATGCTGTTAACTTTACGTCAGACGTTTTAGATTCAGAAAGGAGGTTATACAGATTATACAGTCAGTAAAGCTTTTCTGAGATGCCTGTTCTACAACAACAACGCTGCCTCCTACTGGTCAACAGGTCTAACTGCACTTTATAACAGCTGAGAAAAATGTGTTAAAAAAAAAAACTTGAAATCAAATCATGAAAAAGTTGACATATATAATCAGTGTCGTGTTGAAATAACAAATCATACATAAAAACGAACACATTCTGTGAAAAACATCAGAGAGCAGATCTAAAAGAAAAAAAAGCTCCTTTTATTTCTGTGTCAGGGGTTTAGCGGGTCTAAAAAGGATACATAAGTTTTTGATGTTATTTCACAGACTTTCACACACTAACCCTAACCCTAACCCTGATGACTCAACCTTATAATTTATCAAAAAAGTCTATGTTGCAGTGACGTGTTATTTTTAAAATTATGATGGAAAGAAACTCTGGACACTGAAATAAAGACTAATTTATGAAAAACACAAGGAGGTATGATCTGGACTACATATACCCCGGGGTATAAACCAACCTGGGCTATTTTAAACCCCTGGGTATATTTTGGCCTAGACCAGCTATATCCGGGTATAGTTTGGCGGGGGCTTAATCTGGCCTGCTACACTGGCAGCAGTTTGATGTCTTGCTCAAGGACACTTTGACAGGTTAACGCTGGCAATTGCAAGGATCAAATTTATGCGTCTGTCACTCACACACACACACGCACACACACGTACCGGTTTGATATAAGGCTTTCAGTGCAGCGATGTCTGACAGATCTTCTGCTCTCGCTCGACACAGCCAGCGATTGTAGCTGCAGGACGGAAACGCAAACAGAGACGGTTTGAGTCACATGGTTTTGATTCACGATGTATACGTATGTCGTGCGATTGAGATTGGACTCTTGAGCTGTAAAACTGCACAATTAATCGTGCAGATTTAACGTGTGTGTTCAGTGAGTGTTCTTATTTTCATGTAGCATCTATTTTGAAAACTCTGAAGTGCTTTAATTTGCAAAAAAAAAAAAAAATCTCTCATTGCAGCACTCAGTGAAAACAGGCTGCAGAATGCTTCGTCCGACATGCCTTTCAGAGAGCTGGAAGTGGAGGAAATCCCTGTTCCATCAGTTAAATAGGAGGCTTTGCATCTTACAAAATCTGTAATTTTCCAACCTCAGGCAGCGATTGACCAGGTGTGGCAAGGCAGGTGTGAAATTTGGGGGGGGGGGGGGNGGGGGGGGGGGGTATTTTTTCCCCGCCCTCCTTGACTCTTTATCACTGTGTCTGCACTCCACAGAAAGATTTATAATTGTGAGATCACATAAGCGCACAAAACACACAATTCCTGTTAACAACTCCTACCTCTCTAAAAGTGAATGTTCACGGCGTTATCCATGTTTTAGGGCTGGGCGATACGGCCGAAAAACAAAATCTCAATTTTTTTCACGCTGATGGATGGTTTTCGATTTTAATCAATGTTTTTTTTGTTTCTCTTCAAAAAAAAAAAAANAAAAAAAAAAAAACTAATTCAAATAAGTATTTTCTTTATTAAAATAATAATAACAAATAATGATACTTTTAAATAAAATTGTAGGGCTTTCTAAAAAAAACCCAAAAACTTTTAAAACTAAAGGTTTTTGCAGCGATGTCCAGTACGCCGCAAAGTGCAAAACCAAACCACTTCCAAATGATGAAGTGATGTTACCTGTTTTAGAAACGAGCTCATCTTCCGTCGAAGTGTTTGTTGGCATCTTGCTGCACGTCTGACCTGCTGCTGAAAGCTTCACGGCATGACATCAATGAACATCCATGTCCGCTGCAGGCAGAGCCGCGGACCCTCACGGACTCACGGAACGTATAAATAAGGCTTGTAGGTTTAAAGTGCACAAAATGGGAATGAGCTTGATTGACGGAGAGCGACCCGCTGCTGCACTTTGTTAAAAATAGTTAGATATATTTGTTTTTTAAATCTTGATTTTCCAATTCAGCCATTTTACACATCGTGCCAAAATGTAAAATCAAATTAATCGATTAAAAAATCAATTTATCGCCAGCCTTACCACGTTTATATCATTAATCACACTGAGATTATAAAGACAAACATCCACCCCTTACCCTATCTATGATGCTGACCTTTCACCCCAACTTCCACAGCGAGCATTCTGAAAAGGTATAGAGGGACAGGATGAAGCAAACTGTGGCCTTTAGAAACGCCATCCATGGTGGATGGCTGCGTACATGGTGGGTGTGTGTATCCAGGTGTGAAAGCAGATAAATTTACTGTTTCCTGTTGACATCACCATGTCACAGAAGTAAAGGACCAATCAAAAATGAAGCTTTCAGGACATTTCTGCAGGCGAGGACCTCAAGTTTATCAAATCTGATGATATTCAACACAAACGCTGCGTTCACTAGCATGCATTTCTTTGGCGCTTCGTAACGTGTTTGGACACGTTTCGGCTCATCAGAAGCGTTTTTGACCTGTTCGGTGAAAACGTGTCGGTTGTGTGTTTTCTCGTCTTACTTCCTCTGATGCTGCTTCTGCACGGCGACGTCGGACATCTGGCCCTGCAGGATCAGTTTACGCTGTTTGTCCACGTCACCCTCCATCCGCGCAAAAGCGTGGTTCCCAACCTGACCCAGATCCAAGTCCAGACTGTCCTCCTCACAGGCATCTACACACACACACACACACACACACGCATNATCCAAGTCCAGACTGTCCTCCTCACAGGCATCTACACACACACACACACACACACACGCATGCAAATGAGACAGATCGTGTAAATAAACCACGAAATAATAACAAGTTTATTCTGGTCTTTGATCTGATGTTGGAATCTTATAATCACAATTTATCTTAGAGTACGACATGTGTGTGTGTGTGTGTGTGTGTGTGTGTAAAAAAGCTGTCACCCGGGTCATAAACTCAGAAGACAGAAGTCAGGCTCTGATTCAGTCATTCTGTGTATGCATGTCAGTGCATATTTATCTACATTCAAACATCCGCGTGTGTGTGTGTGTGTGTGTGTGTCAGTGTGTATATACAAGTTTGCTGTTATTGGGTTTCGCTCGCAGATGGCCTGCTTGCTTTGGATCAACAGCCCAAAGCTGCATCTTTGCCTCTTTGATGCTCCATGCCAGCAGACATCAGGCTAGAGGTCAACGGAGGCAACACGCTTAGAACAGGAAACACACACGCTAACACACACTAACGTATGAGCCACAGAATAATTCAACAAATCTAACATGTACAATAAACACAAACACACGACTGTAGATTGTCATACAAACTACAGTTTACCTGATATGAGCGGTCAAAGCCTGGCAGGGAGTATTTAAAGGACCATACCAGTGATTTTGCATATTTAAGCCCAATAAACACTACCCACATACATGTTACGTTACTGACACCATTTTCCAAAACATAAAACCATATTTTAGTTTTCCTGTTATTCTGCCAAATCTCTTAATCTTTCAAAATGAAATGTTCAGGTGAAACTTTAAAATTCAATGTTTCGTTCTAACATGTATGTCTGAATGTAGAAGCCAAAAAAAGCCGTCTTCTCCTGGGACTATATTCCCAGGCGGACTCATACATTTTCTTCCATGTTTATGCAAAGAGCTAATTTTACTTTGTTGTTGCTGTCGTTTTTTTTTTTCCCTCCTTTTCACTCGTTATCTATGCATGTCTATATATCTATCTATATCTATATCTATCTACAATACATATATTGTTTATAGGGTGTGTGAGATCATTTTATTCAGAATATTCGGTTCCTGTATTGGCCTATATCCTTTAATTACTTTAATATTTTTCATACTTATAACAATGTAGTATTTGATTTTTCTTTATCCAGTACAGTAAAACTTTATTGCTGAGTTTGTACGCTAACTCGGGTTGATCAATAAAGTCTTAAATAATATCATCAATAATTATTAAAGACGACATGATCAATGCCAAACTGAACATTATTGTCTTGGTGACTGCAGAAGCAAACGTACTTGTTGCTGCAAACAAATGTTTTTCAACCAAAATGGAGGAAAAAACCTGGAAGCAACACCGGAGAAAAATAAAACAATCTGGATTCCTGAAGAGAAACAGGTCACTGAACTTCTCCTCAAACAGCCAAAACCTGAAACCTGAATCCCTGAGAGCTGAATGGCTGCAGACGTGCATGCAGACGTGCATGCTGAGTCCTGCGGCGCTGCAGCAGGAACACCTGCTCTGTGTTAGTCACACCTGCTGGCTGCCAATGAAACTCTGCGATACTGAGATGATATTCTGTGAAAAACACGAAGGCCTCCAGGAAGACACGGCTCATCGAGTGTCTCAAACCCGCCTGGTTAGTGTGTGTGTGTGTGTGTGTGTGTGTGTGCGTAAACCAAGTCAGCAAAGATCTGGCTGTTTGCCTCCTTATTGCCTTGATTTATTCTGCTCCAGTCTTCTCTCATGTCTGCTGACAGACGTACGGAACGACTGAACTCTTCAGAACTTTTCTTTATGTTTGGTTGACATCAGAGGATTTTGTTGCTGTAATTCTCTCGATAGCTGATTGGTTAACTAGACATAATTTACTGCCCTCCATTTTCAGAGATATACATCCATACATCCATATGTTAGCCCAGGAGTACTCAAATACAAATGTTAAAGGTCCACAAAGAAAATTTTCAATAAACAAAGCTCCGATTATTAAAGTCAGTCAAGCCAGGGTCAGACTGGGATCCTAATTTTTACCAGGAATTTAAGGTGTCAAGTGTGGGGTGGGGTGCACGCTGATGAAACTAGCTGCTATTAACTGTCAATCTGTGCTGAGACTCTCAACTGCTGCGTTTCCATCCAACCTATTTGCATTATTAATGCGCATTTCTGGTTATTCGATTAAAGGAAATGCAAATTGATGCGCGTTTCCATCAGCTACGTTATGAATTATCTCAGAGGTGATTTCATCCTGCGTAAACTAATGTCCACAGCAAAACACAGCATGCAGAGTTTAAATGAAACCCTTGGTGTGGAAGAAAACTTATTACAGCTCATATGCAGTTATACAAGCCTTATAAATGCAGCCAACAGATGCCTGAGAACGCGTTGCCACGGCGATCTACGTATAAACTCAGCAAGTGTACCGAGTGCCGTGTGGTGGGTGAAACTTTCACTGTGGGTAAAACAATCGTTTACGCTGCGTTTTTTTGTTTTGTTAGTTTTTTTGTGAAAAACTAACATGTTTTTTGGATATAACGAATAACGGATCCATCGTTCTGCAGGCACTTATTAACAAGTAGGCTACCTGCTCTTCTGAGGTGTGTGTGTGTGTGTGTGTGTGTGTGTGTGTGTGTGTGTGTGTTCACCAGGCAGCACACGCTGCGTCCTCATTAAAAGTGAATAAACTGTTTCCATCCACTTTATTCGCATTTCGTCTTATGCGAATAATCAGTTGATCCACTTCTGCTAAGTGCATAAATTTTTAATGCGCATTTTGGAGTTAATGCGAATTATCGGTGTTTCCATCCAGGCTTTCCAATGCACATATTCATTATTCACATAAAAATAGTTGGATGGAAACGCACCTAATGAGCCTAACACCGTGTCAGCCCACTGTTGTCATGGAGATGACAGGACGCTGAATATGATTGGACCAAAGCAGAGTACATGTTCTCACGCAGACAGTGGAGCAGTCGGACATTCAGTTTCACTTGATGTCTCACAGATAAAACAAATAATACACATGAAAAGTATAACCTGCTCAGAGTCCAGAGACAGCTGTGGTTCGGTCTGGATCTGGACCGGAGTTCAGATTTTAAGAATGACTGCAATAGCCAATAAAAGCCTAACGAGCTACCAAAATAAAGAAGATGTTTGCCTGATTGAGAGACTGTAAAAATATAAATAAATTTATAAATAAATAAATAAATAGCAAAACCTTCCTCATTCATTTCAGTGAGATAATCCACAGGTTAGCGTACTAAAACTAGTTGATTCTGTAGCAGCAGAGAAACCCAGTCTGTCTAAAAGGTCAAAGGGGTGAAAAGTTAATGTTTTTTTCCCTTCAACAAAGAATCCCTACCCTGTTATTACCATGCAGATTACACTTCCACTGTGTATTCTGAAATGCAGAGTCAGTTACAAGTGAAAGGGAACTGGCTTCAGTCCTGATCCATCTTCTTCAAACAAAATTACAACGAAAAAGCCAAACAGCAAACCCTTCTCCTTTGTGTGAAATGAAAGTGAAGACAGAGATGGAGAGCAATAAAATATTCACTTGTGTGTGTGAGTGTGTTTATTTTGGTGAGGCAGATCACTTTTCTCGGACTATTTAAATATGCATTCCAACATTACATATTAACCACTTGAAAAAACAGAATGCCTGCTCTTTAAAAATGAAGCATTATGTTTGTTTTCTAATGCCGGGAAACGTTTTGCCACACTGGAAAAATGCGAAGCTGTGGTACCTTCCAGGCTTCCCGGTTTCTCCGTGATGCGGATCTGTCTCTCCGGGACAATGGGCTGGCCCTCGGAGTTGCCAATGTCAGCTGGGATTAGAGGCAGGGAGGTCTTCTCCTCTTCCTCAGAACGAGGGAAGTACAGAGGCAGCAACTTCTTGTAAACTGGCTAAAGGACACACAGATGAACACACAACATTCAAACACTCATTTGGTAATAACAACGGAAAACAATTTTATAATTTTTATTTATTTTTAAACGTAACCCTTTACAACCAGAGCGTCCCGGCACCGGGCCCAGCACTTCATTTGCTTGTTTTAAAATCACCATTTCTTAATAAAATGGAGATATATGAATGTCTATGGAAAGCTTAGATTCTCCCGAACAAAATGAGCCCAAGCATGGAGGGAGGAAGAGGGCCGGTGAAAGTATTTATATATATATATATATACTGTATATACACACAAAATGGTTATGCCAGTCTTGGCATATACCACAACTACATATGCAGACAGAAAAAAAAAAAAAGAAAAAAAAGACAGACTGGAGACTGTGTGCTCGTCCCTATGTAGTGTTCATGATGCTTTATAATCGCCATTTCTCAATAAAATGGACATATATGAATATCTTCGGAAAGCTTGGCTTCTGCTGAACAAAATGAGCCCCAGCATGACATTTATGACCACGCAATCCCGAGATAAGTGTGACTAAAGTACAAGATTTTTTTTCTTTGTTTTTTGCTGAGAAGTCATCTGAAGGACCTGATAGATAGGACCTGTGGGCCACATTTGGCCCATGGGCTGCCAGTTGGGGATCCCAGATATAAATGATCAAGAATCCTCATATTAGCACATCAGACAGCACAGCGACACAGCAAGAAGGGAGACCTGCCCTTTAATGTGATGATGCAACAACCTGCTATAAATATCACATCCAAAGGGCTTTACAGGCTCATATCAACGGTCCAGACCAGACCACACCCTCTTTAGGCTTATCGGATGTGATTATCCAGAAGTCATGTGATGTGGCATGGACATATATTAATTTGTAGTGGAAATTAATTTTAATTTAAATGATGAACTGTGCCAGCATTGGTGACTTTCAAATGGTGATTAAAGACTTATTTATTCTCATGGTGTCATGTATAGTTTAGCAAACTGCAGAATCCTGGTAATTTCAATCATCTATAAAGGCCTTTTACACTGAACGTGATTTTAAGTGCAAATAAATCATGCATCAGTTAAAAAGTCACGTGTCAGTTAATGAATACAAAGCGAAATTTTGCATTGCAAAAATATGGCATTTATTTTACTAGTGCAGTGCCTATTGAAAACATGCCTGTTTGGATAGCGTCAGACTTTATGGCGTGCCGTAAGTACCCTTAGAGTGGAGCATATGCTGTCGCGCCTGAAGTGTATTCTGCTGCCGCGCGGACTACTTTTTAACAGCACGGCTCAATTTGAGAACCGCTCATCCAAACAACTTTGCAGGCGAGACTGCACGTCCTTGGGTCCTAAGCAATGAACCTGCTGAATTTCAACTTCATACAGGCCGGGTTCTAGATTGGTGCCACAGAAGGATGGACAGGAATTTCTGGTTTTATAGACAGATTCGCTCTGAGGTTAACTTTTTTCCTTCTTTCACCTGTGGCAAGAGAAGATCAGCCAATCACAACTGTCATCACGTCACGTTTTATATTGACTCGGTGTGCATCTCAGCACAGTGTTATTACAGACACAGCCTGTGTTTAATGACACACGGCGTGCGTAAAGGCCCGGTTCATCCACTGAGCGCCTGGCGTGTGCGCCTTAACGCATGGACTGTATAATAAACCTGCTCAGATATTAATGTGACCTGAGACACACTGCCATACGCTGTTCTGGATCAATAGGTCCCTGAAATTTGTCCTCAGCCTCCTCAGATGTGGAAGTTGCATCTCTAGGATGTGTTCAAACCGGCTCACCGACATCCTGAAATATTGTCGGTGGGCCAATTCGAACATCAACAATATTTCAGGATGTCGGTGAGCCAATTTGAACACGTCCACCGATATCCTGAAATCTTGTCTGAAGCGTCATGGTAAAGTTTCAGTTCCTAAAACTCCCCGTGTTCTTTCCTTCCCTCCAGAATTTGATGAATCCACGAACATTTTCTCTTCTTTTCTATCAAAAGGATCAGCACCAAATCATCACTGGATGGTGCTGAATCCATCTTGATGTCCTGTCACGCCGCCAAACTTTTGAGCAGTCATAAATTCGCGTCATGGCTGGTGTAACAAAGCTTAAATCTTCTTTATTCACAGTGAAGACAAATAATCTGATTATGTAAATATGCAAACATTCTGACAGAAAGAAACTGAAGAGAATCAAAGTTTTTGCTTTCTTTGTTCGGTTTTGTGGTTTTGTAAATTGCTGAACCAGTTCTGTTGCTGTTTTGGCATGTTAAAAGCAGCTAACCATCAGAGAATTCCTACTCTGGAATACGAGCTCCAGGAAGGATTCTTGCTGCTTGGTGCCAAACAAAGGAAACAAAAGGTTCCTGAAAAAAGCTCCTGTGGTGTGAAAGACATGTTATAACCACAACTGAAAATAATTTGGACATCTGAGGGGCATCTGCAATTCTAAAAATCCAAAAACAAAGCTGAAAGATGGATGTACATTTCCTAAACCGTTGCTTCTTTTTTTTTTTTCTTTTCCAAATACATTCCCAAAACCAACAAAGTTACTCAAACAATGTAATTTAGCAGAAACACACACAAACCTCTTCAATGTCTGACACTGCAAACACCACCGACTCCACGCTGTTCCCATGATTCTCCAGAAACCTGCGCACTGTTCCTACACACACACACACACACACTCAGCTTTAGTCTAAATTTTGTCTCTGCATTTCTTTGTCATTTTCCATTTATTTTATTTTATTTCAGACATAACACTACAACAAAAAACAACAAAACAAATAGACAGTCAAAAAGAAAAAAAGAAAAAAAAAGTTGTCTGAAAACGAGTAGGATGAAGTATAACTTAACTCCTACCCGCTACATATTTCTGCAGCTCATCTCTTATTGTTTCCTGCTTGTTTGATTATATTTACCAACTTAACACTTATATAGATATCAACAAAGCTTTACAGATAAATATAAGCATAGTTTCCAAACAACCATATATTCATATACAGTTTAACATGATTTACCGACCTATATGCCTCATAATAAACATATANACCATATATTCATATACAGTTTAACATGATTTACCGACCTATATGCCTCATAATAAACATATATAAATACATACATACACACACACACATAAAAATATACACATATACATACATAAAAATAACCATAATCAAAAAAATAAATAAAAACAAAAAGGCACAACCCAAGAGGACCAAGTACACATTTACTATTCCATACTACTATATTTTTCAAGCAGTCTTTTTTTATACATTTTCTTAAACTGATTCATAGTTGTACTCTTTTTAATTTCATTATCTAAACAATTCCATAAATTTACCCCACAAACTGAAATATACCTGCTCTTTGAAGTGGTATGAGCAAACTGCTTCCTAAATTTAAAATTTCCTCTTAATTCATAGCTTCCTGTCTTATTTGTGAACAATTGCTGTATGTTAGCAGGAAGTAACTTATTGTTCACTTTAAACATTATTTGTGCAATTTTAAATTCCACTAATCAGTAAATTTCAAATTTTGTGCTTTGGAAAACAGTGCACTGGTGCTCATTATATCCCACATTATATACTATTCTAATAGTTTTTTTTTGTAATATGCTTACTGGATATATTGAACTATTATATATGTTACCCCACACCTCTGCACAGTAGGTCAAATAAGGTGAAAACAATGAACAGTATAATGTATAAGAGGCTTTATCATTCAAAATATGCCTTGTTCTTTGCAGGACATCATCTACATCCTGTTTATTTACAAAGGACTTCTCGGTGAACTTCCTAACTATCTCACGTCTTTTAAACTATAAATCAGTCTCACAGTATACTAGGTCACAAGACTATTTGGTCCTCATAAACCATCGTTTTAATACTGAGATTGGGAAAATGCTTTTAAAAATTATGCCTCACACAAGAGGAAAAATTTGCATAAGCTGGTAAAATTAGACAAATTAATCTCTTTTAATCAATTTAAATGCCTTCTGACCAGTATAGACCAGTGTGAATTAGGTGTTTTCTTTGAATGTCCCTCATGTTACGTCCTTGAACTTTTTATAATTTGTTGATGTTATATTGTAACTTTTATGTGTTTTTATTGTTTTATATGTATTTTATCAGAGCGTCCTTGTAAAAGAAAGCTTAAATAAAGGTTATGATGATCTACACAGCTCCTATATGTGTTCAGATTTGTCCCTGAAAACCTCCAGAATTACCTTGTGATCAGATAAAACCTACAACTTAAAGTTCATCTGAAATGCTGCTTATTTCTGTTATTAGATTACAAACTAATCAGCGAATGATGTGAGTTTAAGTGAGCAAAACAGAAAACCAGCCAGACAAGTTTTTACTGTGTGTGTGTGTGTGTGTGTGTGTGTGTGTGTGTGTGTGCGTGTGTGCGTGCGTGCGTGTGTGTTATCACTGAATGTACGATATGTCTGTCTGGCTGTGTAATTCAGTAACCTAATTTGGAGTGTATGCAGCTCTGTGTGTGTGTGTATCTTACTGAAAGCGATATGTGTGGCGTCCTCCAGTGGGTAGCCTCTTTTGGTTGTGGTCACCACACAGAAACCGACAGACACCATCGACTGTTCTCTGTTGTGAGAGAAAACACACACAGGCACACGCACACACACACACACACACAAACACAGAGGCCTTTAGCAACAGGGCTTGAGCATCAGGTTTGGCCATCTAATCTGGAGGTTTTCCAGGTCTAAACGGGAGGAGACCACGGGGGCGTACCCAGAATCCTGAAGGCTCCACATCTCATCTGCTGTTAGATTGTTGCCTTTAGATCTCTGAGGAAGAGAAGAGCTGGAGGACACGGCTACTATCTATACTTTACTGACACGTGATGTGTGTTTCATAGGTTACCACTTACTGACTGGTTTAAGACTGGACTAACTGGTTTAGAACTGACTGGTTTAAGACTGACTGGTTTAGGACTGGCTGACTGGTTTGGACTGACTGACTGGTTTGGACTGACTGGTTTATGACTGACTGGTTTGGACTGACTGGTTTACGACTGACTGGTTTATGACTGACTGGTTTGGATGACTGGCTTATGACTGACTGGTTTGGACTGACTGGTTTATGACTGACTGGTATGGACGACTGGTTTATGACTGACTGGTTTATGACTGACTGGTTTATGACTGACTGGTATGGATGACTGGTTTATGACTGACTGGTTTGGACGACTGGTTTATGACTGACTGGTTTGGACTGACTGGTTTCTGACTGACTGGTTTGGACGACTGGTTTATGACTGACTGGTTTGGACTGACTGGTTTATGACTGACTGGTTTCTGGTCTTACATGGCGAGCTGCATGATGCTCCTGTAGCAGCTGTACAGCGAGCTCTCGGCGGCCGTCCTGTACTTGGCTTTGTACTTTGGTCCCACGGTGTGGATGATGAACCTCGCCGCCAGACTGAAGCCTTTGGTCATCTTCGCCTCTCCTGTCCGACATCCTGCACAGAAACATCAAACCATATAAAAATGTCTCTTAAGCCTAATTATGCTAGAAATGGAATAAAATTAACCATGTAAGCTCCACATCTTACTCATTTTAGATAAAAGGGGAATTCATACAATACAGCGCCAGATTTAATGTGTAAATATCATCACGGAACCATGTTTCTTCATTCATAAACTCCTGTTACTGGCCTCTGTTGTTATTTGCCTTGAAAGATGCCTTGCTGAGGTATTTCCTTATTTACATGTCAAGGAAGTGATTCATACAACACACTGTCACGCAAAAATGAAGTGTTTCAGTCTGCCGGTAAATTTCAGCCGTATGAAACTCACATGATGTTTTAAATGTATTTGCCTCACATGTAAGTGATCAATACATTTGATAGATAAACTCACTCAGCTGATCAGTCTATTTAAATGGTGAATTTTGACCTTGTACACATTCTTATGTCACTGCGACTCTTCCTCAGGCCTCATCCTGCTGATTTTTTTAAATGAATCTGCCCAATAAGTTTAAATTCAGCTCTGCTTCCTGTCAGAGCACGTTTCCACAGTGGCGCCCCCTGCTGTACCTTTCAGTTTGAGCAGCTCGTCTCGGAGCTCGGGCCCTGCGAGCTGATGGACTCGGTCAGAAACTGGGTTCTTGTCGTTCAGCGACTCGTTGCTGGTGTTGACGATGGCGGTGCAGTTCAGCAGAGCCACGTCACCCATGCTGTAGGGGGTTAAAAAAAAAAAAAATCTCATTATTTTAAAATTAATTTTCAAATAGATTTGCTGTATGTGCAGTATGAAAGAAATTAAATGAGAATTATCTTGATATTTTTAGGTTTTTCCACTTTCATATACATTATTTTCTGCATGTCTTATGTGTGATTCCTACTGGTATATAAAGTATACTGTATATATATATATAAATACATATGTATCCATACATATGTGTATGTGTGTATATATATATATATATATATATATATATATGTACACACACACACACACATATCTATATATACACACACAGTACATATACATACACATACGTACATAATATATACATATACACATACGCACCCGACATACACACATATACATCAGTACAGTATCAGTACAGTATTTACTTGCAATTATCCAATTTCAACATTTGCCATTCACATGACTTGAAAAGGTCAAAGCAGCCATATTGATTAGTTGCTCATGTCAGCACATATTTCTACAAAGAGCCTGGCAGACTCAGTGCTTAGTCTGAGTATATTTGCTCATTTTACAGCTTCTGAAGCTCATCAAGTTTAATTTGGAAAGTACAACAGGGAACTACTCCAGCCTGTGTTGAAAGCATTAGCATTTTCGCTTCCAGAACCAAAAAAAGGAAGAGGTCTGGCTTGTTTTTTTATATTATAGCAGCAGTTGAGTCACAAAAGTTTGCAATCCAAAACTACAAACTGCTCAACTTTTTGCTCAAAACCACAAAGTCTCACATTCTTCTTCAATAAGTCTAAATTTCATCAATACAAAACGTAGAATATTCCTTCAGGAGCAAAATGATGATTGAGTGAATTGCTGTCCTCACATGTGATACATGACAAAGATTGAGTTACATGAGCCAGGATGCTGAGTGTTTTATCATTAAAATTCTTTGCATTTGGCCTGTCCATCTTGCCGATTCATTTCCTAAATTGTAAGTCAGCTGACTGAAGCCGCATTTCTTAGACTGTGTGTTCTCCTTTGTAGCACAGCAGGAATGTTCAAGCTGCTGCTGGTCATATGTTCATCCACAAAGAGGATTTATGAGCTGCTCTGTCCTCTGGACTGCTGTCTGTGAGCACGTGAAGAAACACACACGCGCACACACACGCACACACACCTCAATCGCAAACACAATCTGCTGCTCAAATCGGATTTTTCTGCCTTAATTTTCTAGGATGTAAATCATATTCAACACCAATATGAACTGATTGAATGCATCTACAGATTATCAGTAAACATTTCTAGACAACTTTTCGTGTGTGTGTGTGTGTGTGTGTGTGTGTGTGTGTTTCCAGAGTTTGTGTGTTTCAGGTCTCAGTGGTTTTTGACAGCATCTTCTTTATTTAGTGGCTCGTATCTGAAACTTGTGTCTACACAGTTTAGTTTCAGAGACAAAAATAAACAAAATGCTGCACTGGATGCAAATGGGGCAGAAATACTTGAACAAATTTTTTTTTTTTCTTTTTGAAGCATCTTTAAAAGAGTCACAATGACGTCATTATATTTTAAAGTTGACAAACAGGATTAGATCACTTGTTGTAGTTTGGGTGTGTGCAGCGATGGTCACTGCTATTAGGTCTACATGCATGTCTGGACAGGTACAAATTACCAGTTATGTTTTGCTTGTATGTGTCACATCATGGATATGCGTTGTGATCATATTAATGGTTAAAAAGCACAAAGAATTGGCAATTCTCAGATTCCTTTTTGGCTCAGTGTGCATAGCGGTGCTGCAGCAAGGGATAGTAGAAGTGGCTTTTTTGCACATTAACACACTGCAATTATTTCAAACTAGACCTTAAATAAAAATAATAAGAACATGGAAATCTTGTTCACTTTAAAGGAGCATATTGGTGATTTTGCATGTTTGAAGCCAATAAATGTCAGATTACTGCCAGCCATTTTCCAAAACATACTACCAGAGCTGTAAATATTAGAATAGTTTTTCCTGATTCCCATCAGTTCATTCAAGTCTACTATAAAAAGTCCTACTTCCTGTGACTTACTACATGATTACACTCCCATGACCTGAATGAGAAAATTCGCAGACATGCCTGGCTGTTACGTGTAAAATCCATGTCTTAACTCTCTAAGAAAACAGAATGAAACACTTCATGGACAACTTTAACATGGTTTGTCCAAGGGAAATTTGCGGAACTGAAACAGCTGATTTGTGTATATTGTGTATCATGTCAAGGGAGTGTAATATTTGTGTAATTTAGGCGTTTTCATGCTGGAATCACCACAATCCACACGACATTTTCATCCATCACTTTACAACAAGTGTACAAAAGGAATAACCTTGAATTCCTGGTAAAATCCAGAAGCAAGGACTTTAAAAGTCAGAATAACAGCTCCTTCCTTTGAAAGATTCATAAACTAATGTTTGAGAAAATTCTACAACTGCTAATCATTATGAAATAATTTCAAAATTGAGCAAAACTTTAAAAAAAAACATTGTAGTCAGTGTAAAAAAAAAAAAAAATCTGTGATTTTGTAAGTTCACAGTTTGAAGACAGCAATATGATGAAATGAGTGTGTGACTCACAACAGGATGATCTTCCTGTTGATGTCCGGTCTGAAGGGGAAGGGAGAGGGGAAGGCCCGCATGCTGCCACTGAGGTCCTCCTCACCCTCCTCACCCTCCTCACCCTCCTCACCCTCCTCACCCAGCTGCTGCTGCCATGTTGGGAGAGTTTGGATGTCCACAAATTGGGAGCGAGCACCCAGAGGATCCATCCTCTCTGGCACTGCGAGATCACACCGGATCTACAAACCAGGCAGAGAAACTTTAATTAAAACACCAGATATCAGCTGGTCAGAAGAGTATGGCATCATCTGCATGAAGATGTACGTTTGCATTTGTAAACCATGAGAAAATATTTCTTACATATAGAGAGAAAGAGAAATAACTTTGTTTTAAAGGTTCGTTTCTGCAAGATTTTGTGGGATATTATTTATTGATATGATTATTTCCCATGTTATGTCAATGTCTAAATGTACACTTTTCTTCAAACTGGCTTCATGAAGTCTTTTTTAGCTAGCTAAAATCAACCAAAACACATCTGAGAAAGTCAGAGGCATCAAAGAAACAGCAGCGCTACAATCATAGCAAATCAGCTTCACCTAACAAATGAACTTCTCTAAAGTCTCCATCGTATTTAGACGAATATTTTTTTAAAATATATATTTTACCTGGAAAGTCTCTGTTTGGTGTCTGTTTCACCTTTAAAATCAGCATTGTCGCCTACCTGCCGTGTTGTGTTTCTCCAGGTAGAGGTGATGTCCACGCAAAAATAATCTTGACACGACAATTTATAGATTTACGAGATAATAATGACTGTCGGAGTCCTCATAGCAATAATCACATCCGTCTCAAACGTTTATAAATTCATCTGAAAGTGCAAATTAGCTGATTTACAGCCATGTAGTTGCATGCTAGCTCTCATCACCACACTGTTAAACTAGCCGTAATAATAAAGCAACATCCGGCTAAGGACTTCACAATAAAACTCCTAAAGTCGTCCAACAACCTGTTACACAGGTTTTTGGGGGTTTTTTTGTATTTTTTTTNTTTTTTTTTTTTTTTTGTAATATATATTTTTTGCAATCCAACATTTTATTATAGTTTCATGCCAGTCTGCAGTTTAATACGAAAGTATTCACACCAATGTCTAACATTAGTGACATTATTACAGAACATTTAAAAGGAAATATTTCTTTGCTTTCCTTATATTATTTTTTTTATAATTATATATAATTATAATTAGATATATTATAATAATTAGAATAGATTTTTGATAATTATTGGTCCTTACACTCAAAGATTTTCACAAGCCAAAATATGCTGTCCTGTAAGTAAAACATTTTTTAGTGCATCTTTAGGAGGCAAACAAGTAAAATGATGAAAAGTAAAATTGCAAAACTGTCTACACTATGTGGCCCTTTTGTTTTGAAAGAAAACACGATTTCCGGTATTGTTCCTAATTCTTGACACCCAAATGTTCGCGACTTCCTGGTCAGCTGACGAGTCAAAGAAAAACACTTCCGCTGATTTGAGACTTGTGGGGACTTCCTGCACGGTTTTGCATCACAAAATCACAACAGACAACAACGAAACCAAGATTATTCGTGATTTATTTTCTCAGTATGTCACAATTAATTAATAATTAATTAAAGTTCTGACGACTCGACCATTGCTTGTATTTCTTACGAGATCGTAGACAAAAGCAACAGAGAGCGATGGAGCTAAAAAGATATAAACACTTTTTAAACCTCACGTAATTGGAACCCATACCGCTCATAAATTTTTCTCTTTAACGTATATTATGCATATGCAGACAGGTTGTTGAATGGTTATTAAATAAAACTAATAGATTCATTCACAGTTTATCGATGTATGAATGATTGATTGGTAGGGTCTTACACACATCTCAGAACGCTCTGCAAGCCGATAAGTTAGCTAGCTACAACATCTCTGAGGTAAGAAAATAACACACTTCTAAGCACAAAACGTTTTTAAATTTTTCAAGATAGAGAGGACAACTTATTATTAAACATATTCAAATATATTTATACACGACATCTGGCCTCATAGACTATATTTACACATAAGTAACACCACGTGGGTTCAGGATAACGCTGTAACAAGGGTGTGTGGTCGATATGTAGTATGGGCTTAGCTGGGTGGGCGGGGTTAGCTGTGTGTCAGGTTAACTCTTCGTTTAGAAGACATAAAACTCCGCCCAATCGGGAAAGACAAGGTAACAAAACAATCGCAGTGTCGACGAATGTCCTGTAAAAACCTTCCAGAAAACAACTGTTTAACAAGTCCATTAGGAATATTATATGAGTATTATATAAACGATATACTAAAGCAGAATAAAGTCAGTTCTGGTAAGAGCATTAGGAATACTATAACGATTTTTTTGCTACCGATAACTTTCTGATATCTTTGTCTAACAGGATCCAGAGCTGCTGGAGGCTGCTGGCCATGGGTTTGACCAAGCAGTACCTGCGTTATGTCTCCAGCGCAGTGTTTGGAGTAATTGGAAGTCAGAAAGCCAACATCTCATATGTGACCCTCCGAGGTGGGGAGAGAGGACGTTACGTCGCCGTGGCTGCATGCGAACACGTCTTCATCTGGGATGTACGAAAAGGAGAAAAGGTGGGATGATGTGGATATTACCTAAGGAGGACAGAACAGTGAATTTTACTGTTTGTGACATCCTTAAGAACACCTCCCACCACAGATCATCTCCAAATTTCCTCTTTTATTCATCTTTTTTTGTCCATGTATCCAGGTCCTGATCCTGCAGGGCCAGAAACATGAGGTGACCTTCCTCTGCCCCTCGCCTGATGGCATCCATATTGCTGTGGGTTATGAAGACGGCGCCGTGCGGGTTTTCAGCCTGCTGAATGGCGAGAGCAATGTCTCCTTTAACGGCCACAAGTCGGCTGTCACCGTTATACGCTACGACACGCTTGGAGCTCGGCTGGTCACCGGG
>VXCM01005065.1:9195-32785 GCA_014773175.1 Lucifuga dentata
GACACCAGAAATGTTCCGTTTCTAACTGATTTTGTAATAATCATCATTGTCGTCGTCGTATTTTGATGCTGCGTTCACTTGTTACGGAAGTTTCGGCGTTTTTGCGGTTTCTTGGTAAATAGTTTTCTTCCTGATATCAAGCTGCTGTAATTAGGATGGAAAAGTTGTATTTTTCTGAAAGTTTGGGACTTGAAAGGATGGAAACTTCTCAGAGAATCTTCTCATGGTGTGAAATCTTTCATTCATGACGCTTCGCTTTCCTTTCATGCTCATTTGGGAAACTCACGCTGTTCCTCCTCCTCGCCCCGTGATGCAGATTAACGGTAAATAACCATCATGGCATGTGATAATTACACCCCTTAGTGACCGGGCAATTGCCACTTTCAGTCACATGATACAAACGCACGAATGCAGCAAATTTTAAACATTTTCTATTATTAAAATAACAAATTTGAAGGATTATGCAGCTCTGAGTGCTTTCTGGTTATTATGGCTGTTAGGGAAAGACTGATAACAGCAATAATAATGGCTCAGAGACCAGGAGAGGGTGTGTGTGTGTGTGTGTGTGTGTGTGTGTGTGTAAGTTTTTATTCTTTCAGTACCCAATGTGTTCCAGGTCAGTGATCTGAATCTGGACTTCTAGCACTCTAATACACACACACACACACACACACACACACACACACACACACACACACACACACACACTGGGTGGCAGGTGAACATACAGAGGCAAGGTTGTGTGTGTGTGTGTTTCTGAGATCTAGTTCACAGATCACACACCTTTCTGTCTTTTGGTGTCCGTCAAAAAGAAATAAATAGTTCCGTATTGAGGGACTTTGAGGACGTGAAAGACAAAAAAGGTCTTGGGACGTTTGTCCATCTCTCTGCAGACATTCCTCCTCCTCCTCCTCCTCTCTCTCTCTCCATCCTTCCCCCCCCCACTGTCTCCCCTCGTCATTAGCAGCCCTTCATAATTCATATGTGGATGAAAAATGGATGAACGGCGAGCGTGACTCCAGCGGCGCCATCTACAACTAAAACCCACGGAGAATTTTAATCCCATGCCCACTCTGTGCTGTGACAGAAAGACAGGCAGCATCAGGCTGGAAGGTCGCCGGTTGAAATCCCAGGACAAGTCGTCCTTTCGATTAAAGTTGAAAGCCTTTAATTTGCTACAAACGTTCAGCCTTTGAGGTAAACGGCGGTTTCATTTACCAAACGCAGCAGGAAACCTGATCCAGATGAAACGAGACATCTGATGACAGGATGTCCCAAACCAGGTTAAAGCAGTTTTAAAGGACCATACCACCCATTTTGTATATTTGATTTGTCTAATACATTCAGTTTTCATACATGTAACGTTACTGACAATCATTTCCCAAAGCATACTACTGGAATGCTGAATTAAAATTGTTTTTCCTACCTTCCAGACCTCCATTGGTTTCAGTTCATTCTGCTATTAAAATCAACTTGTTGATACTGTAAACGTTCTTGGGATAGGTAATCCATCATCACCAACAAGACGTGTATTCAGGTTTTTTTAGAAGTTATGTAATTTTAGTGTTTAAGCTCAATAAAAAGCGTGGAGTGAATGTATGCCTCCACCGGGGAATATAGTCCCAAAAGAAGACCTGCGTTTATGGAAAAATTTAAAGGACCGTGACTTCATAAGGCTGTGTAACTATTAGCAGGAGAAACATGGATTTTTAAGGTGGGTGTATCGCTTGAATATTTGATTTTGAAAGATTAAGAGATTTTGCAAAATATCAGGAAAGCTGAAATACGGTTTTATCCTTTGGAAAATGATTGTCAGTAACGTAACATGTATGAAAAGTGAATATATTGGACTCAAACATGCAAAATGGGTGGTATGGTCCTTTAATATGTTAAAACAAACTCAGTATTGAGAAGAATGATCTAAACATGCATGCCACATCACCCTCGTGCATGCGGCACACTCCTTATTCTCCACAGCGCCTCTAGTGGCCAAAAAACCTTTAAACCTTGCCGTTAAAGTCTGAAAACGCCAGAGCTGCTGGGCGGCAGACCGGAGGAGACTTCTCCTCTGTTTACCTGCATGAATGTGAAGCTCAGAGGGAGGAAGAGGAGGAACATGGAGGAGGGTTTTCTGCCTGAATCTGACTTCTGGGCACAGGGGAAATAAAACTCCTCCGGCTGGCGAGGTCCTCATCGTGGATTTGCACAAAAGCTGCTTCGCATTGTTGGCATCATCATACTGTCAGAAAACACACCGTCATTATGTTGGCTGAATGGCTGAATCCTTCCTCGCTGAGATAACGGTGCTTTTTTTTTTTTTTTTTTTNTTTTTTTTTTTTTTTTTTGCCGGTTGTGCTGACCAGGAGCGTTTTATGGAAGTGTGTCTCTTACTGGACATTTTCTCACTAGGGGATAAATTAGAGCTCAGGAAGGTGCCTTTAACACTGATAACTGTCACTGTCGAAAGAGAGAGAGACACTTTAACACACACGCACATGCACACAATAACACACACTAACACACACAGCAGCCATCCTACAGTATTTGTCTTGAATTCTCCTGCTCCCATCTGACTGCTGCCATATACTGAGCCAGTTCCCCTCATAAATATTCAGATGCAGGAATACTGGAGGAGGCGGGGCCAGAGCCAGCTCTCCAAGCACTAGTTGGAGGCGGTTGCCGTAGCGAGGGACCACTGTTGTCATGTGGCAACCGGGGAGGCAATAACGGACGCAGCGTACCGGGACGCCACATTGTGTGAATCTCTGTAATTATAGTCTCTGCTGTGTATGTGTGTCTGGCTCTGTAAACAGGAAGTGTGTGTGTGTGTGTGTGTGTGAGCTTCTCACACACCTGCAGTCCTTATACCAGAGGAGAGGAGTTTCAGGCCTATAGAGAGTTGTTGTATCTGTTCTACCCGTCAGATAATGCTATTCATACACTAATCAATGCTTGTTTACGCTGATTTGAGCCTTTTTGTTCTTTGAGCATGCGTGTGCGTGTGCGTGTGCGTGCGTGTGTCCCTGTCACAGGCGGTCATGTCAAAGCCAATAGTAGGTTTGCGGCTCATAATGACCAATGCTGAAAGGCATCCATGGAGCCGTGCTCGCTAATTATCAGCTGTGTGGCTTCATAGCACATTATCACCACAAAGACCTGCAATTACACACACACACACACACACACACACACACACACGCACACACATGCTGTTTCCGTCTTCAACTCTTTATTCTCCCAAACTATTGCGTTCTTCTTTGATTGCCGTTCTAGATCTCTGCGCCCTCTTTCATTTCAAGTTGCCCATCCTTTCACGGCTTTTTCCCATGAAACGACAGAAGGACAGACGCGAGGAAAGAAGGAAGGACAAAAGAAAGAAGGAAGGAAGAAGGAAGAAAAGAAGGATGGAATAAAGGAAAAGAATAAGGAAAGGTGGAGGTAAAATAAGGGAAGCAGTCCTCTGCCACTAATCTGTTTCATCCTCTCTTTCCCCTGATTCCCCATCCTCTCTCCTCTATCCTTATCAACTCCACTTTTCCAATCTTCACCCCCCCCCCCCCCNCCCATAACTCCTCTTCCTCCTCCTCCTCATCCTCTTCTTCCTGGCCCAAAACAGACGCTTAAATAACGAGCCAGGTGTCAGTCAAACCGCCGGAGAGCTTCATTAGGAGGAGGAGGAGAACACACTGGATCAAATTATATGCCCAGTTCTCTTTTCTCTGTGTGTGTGTGTGTGTGTGTTTGCAGGGGATTGAGGGGGGTGTGGTGAAGTCAGAGGAAGTAAACACACATTCCAGGATGACGCAGCTGTGTGGTGGATTAGCATGAAGTGCACAGCCGTGTGTGTGTGCATGTGTGCGTGTGCATATGTGTATGTGTGTGTGAGAGCTCATGCGACAGTCACAGCCTCGCCTATTTTCTCCAATCAGAAAGAAAAACAAAAGCAAAGCTACTCTGCCTAATTATTCGCAGCCACACTCGTCCTCTCCTTTTCTTTTCGTCTTTTTATTCTCTCGCTCCTCGTCTTCCTCTTCGCTGGATTCCGCTTTGATCTGAGGCAAGCCGCTCACTGCGTTTGCTTATTAAAAACATCTCGTGGAGGTTTGAGTTGCGTTGCGTTGATGTGTGAGGCTCAGTTATTGAAAAGCAGGCCGCCCGTCTCTGTCGGCATTAAATGATAAAGTTTGATTATGTATTTATTGATTATTACTGATTTGATCGTGACTCAGAGGAGGAAAGTAACTAAGTACATTCACAAAGCTAAAGTACAATTCTGATATACTGGTACTTGAGTATTTTATATTGGGAAACTTTTACTCCATAATATTTATGAATGAAATATGTTACCTGTTATTTCATTACATAAAATATCAATCATAATATTTTAATCAATAATTTAGTTTCTTCTTTATTTTTTCCTTTTTTCAGTCCTTCCATGATTTTTTTTCTCAAATAATCTGAGAGCATAAAAAATAACTCAAAATATGAGGGTTTCATCTGTCATTTCTAAAAATACTTTTACTTTGGACACTTAAAGGACCATACCACCTGTTTTGCATGTTTGAACCTAATAAATTAAATTTTCATACATGTAACGTTACTGACAATCATTTCCCAAAGCATACTACTGGAATGGTGAATTAAAAATGTTTTTCCTACCTTCCAGACCTCCATTGGTTTCAGTTCATTCTGCTATTAAAATCAACTTGTTGATACTGTAAACGTTCTTGGGATAGGTAATCCATCATCACCAACAAGACGTGTATTCAGGTTTTTTTAGAAGTTATGTAATTTTAGTGTTTAAGCTCAATAAAAAGTGTGGAGTGAATGTATGCCTCCACCGGGGAATATAGTCCCAAAAGAAGACCTGCGTTTATGGAAAAATTTAAAGGACCGTGACTTCATAAAGCTGTGTAACTATTAGCAGGAGAAACATGGATTTTTAAGGTGGGTGTATCGCTTGAATATTTGATTTTGCAAGATTAAGAGATTTTGCAAAATATCAGGAAAGCTGAAATACTGGAAATATTGTCAGTTACGTAACATGTATAAAAATTGAATATATTAGGCTCAAACACGCAAAATGGGTGGTATGGTCCTTTAAATACATGTTAACTGTTACAGAAAAATAGATGTTTGAATTCAGGACTTGTACTTGACTTTTTTTCCCTCATTATGACATTATTACTTTTACTAAAGTAAAGTACCGGCGGCACCTGAATGGATATCATGTCGTCATTTCCTGCTTCAACCAAAAAAATACTCGAGTAAAAGTAAATCTACTTCAACGACGACTCAGAAAACGAGCTTCTCAGTCACGACTCGGAAAACAAAACCATTCTCTCTCTTCTTTGTGTGTGTTTACACAAGCTGTGAGGATCTCAAATGTTTAATGTGTGAGGAAAATCCAGTAAAGTGTGTTTGAAGCCGACTTCTAAAGGATTAGAATGATTAATGATCGTATTTATGACACATGCTGATGAATTATACATGTTTCTGAATGTTTCTGAGGACTTCTGTTACCAGTCGTTAACATATTTGTTATTTGCACTAACTGTAATATTTTATGAATTCTGATGTAAAGCGTTGCTACTTTATAGCTGTGCTCTTAAAGCGTTATGATGTATTATAATCCTTTATGAGTGTTCTTATGGTGTACGTTGATATAGCAGGTGTGGAAAAAGCCCCCCCTCTCCGTGGAAATTCATCCCTTTCCTGTTAATGCTGTTTCAGAAGAGAAATAGGTGCTGCTATTTTTAGATCAGCCCTTATTTAAACCTTCGCCCCCCTCCTCCTCCTCGCTCTCTCTTGATCTGTCGTTCTGTCGCTGAAGGCTTTAGTTTAATGACCCTCCTCGGCCGTAGATCTGAGCCGCGTCACATCTCTCCTTTCCAATTTCCCCTCTTCTCTACCCCTTTATTTTTCTCATCCCCACAGCCGGGCCTCATCTTCCTCCTGTCCTTCTTTCTACACCCTCCCAAATCACTGCCGCCGCCGCCGCCGCCGCTGAAGCTAAACGCATGTTTAGGTAGTCAGTCTGAAGTTTGGACACACACGGCGTGGAATGAGGGCAAAGGGGAAAGTAAAGAAGAAGAAGGGAGGGTGATGACGGTACCTTTGTATTGGTCCGGAGAGGTCGCTGGCGTCCTGCCTGTAACACAAGAACAAAAAAAAGGAAAACAGGTCAGCTTCCTTTCTACATTTTTTTTTTAGTTTTTCCTGTAAAAGATTCTTCTTAGTTCATCTCAGCAGCAGAATAAGTAGAAATGATTTGTGTGTCAGGACACAAATGAAACCGCATCATCACCAGACTAAATTCAGAGCTCCGTGCTTCCTCCAGTAAATTCTGTACCACGTACCACGAAGGAGACAGAAATTACAATTTTCTTTGTTCGGTTTTGTGGTTCTTGAAGAGGCGAAGAGATCAGAAATCTGCCGTCTTCAAAAAGAAACAGATCTGCCAGGAATACTGGAAAAAGAGCTGAAAGACGAAGAAGATTTTCTGTTTTTCCAGGCTGGCAAAACACGAGGATGAGCTGCTTCCATCTGACCAATCAGGAATGCTCAGCCTCTGGAATGCCACCAACAGTTCCTGAACTATCTGAGTAGCGTTGCCATTCGTTCCTCCGACATGGAAAAATCATTCAGCTTGGAATTCCGTCAGAAACTCTTGTCTGATAAAAACGTATCCGACGCCAAAATAATATGGCGGCACATGATGAATGGTCACAGATTTCCCTTTGTTTATTTTATCGTTGATAAACTCAATTTTGCCAGTCGCACAGAAAGAATTCATGTAGCTCCTCTGTAGACGTTTAGAAACATTCACAGGCTTTCCACGCAAACGTGAACTTCCTGTTGGAAACCATGTTTGTTTCTGAGCAGAGACGATGGAAGGCATCTAGATCAGAGCTCAGGAGAATCGACTGAGAACCTCCTGAGTTCCGAGCACGACGGATCACGGCATAAGAACTAAAAATATTAAATAATCTAAGTACCAAAAGGGTTCTGGTTTGCTGGAAACTTCCTGTCACGTTGCTGCTTATTAATCCACGACTCATCTGATGAATAAATCCGTTTCTGGACGGATAATATCTAAACCTTTTAGATCAGGAAGACGTCCCTCAGCTTTATCTGCATTATGCACTAGTTTGTTCCTGATTGGCTGAGAAAATAAACGATGACATCATATTTATGCTGCATTCACATGTTGACGGTAGAAAAACGCCCAACCGCTGATGTCAGGGGAACGCAGCGCCAGACGGCAGGCAACAACCGTAGACGCAGAACCGTTGTCATGGCAATTGGCAATAGGGAATCAATATTGGAGGATGCAATAGCATTTTATAATTTTGCGCAATGTTTTATAAAACAAGGAAAGCTCTGGCTCNAGGATGCAATAGCATTTTATAATTTTGCGCAATGTTTTATAAAACAAGGAAAGCTCTGGCTCTGGCCGTTTTATGTGCTCGTTTGAAGAAATGACAGAAAAGGCAGACACGCACATGCATGTGGGTTCATCCTGTTTTGCGGTAAGCGGAAAAAGTTGAAAATTTTAAATTTTTGACGACACGTCCCGTCTGGCCATGTGGCGTGCTGCTCTCACCGCCAACGATGGCGGAGTTTTCTGTCGTCCTCTCACTGAAAAGGATGGACCAAACGGTTTTCCGTCTACCGCACGCCGTCAACATGTGAACACGGCTTTACTGCGGCCATATTTTCTTTTTTTATCCCTTTTATTTTTTAAATTTCTAAATTTAACAGCAAACAATAATAACATAAGGCAAATATTTACAAACAACATACACCCCGCGGATAAGAAAGGAAAAATACTTAAATAACTAAGTAAACAGTAGTAAAGAGATAAATAGGACAGGGCAGCAGCTCAGCTGAATTAGAAATTCAATAACATAAAAGCCTTAATTATAGCAGAATTCANACAGGGCAGCAGCTCAGCTGAATTAGAAATTCAATAACATAAAAGCCTTAATTATAGCAGAATTCACAAAAGAACCATAACAAAAATACTGGTATTCAAATAGCCAGCACAGCTTCAAATATACCATAAACAGTTTCCAAACCTTCTTGAAGTAATCTAATCTATCATTTTGTAAATAACTTTTTCTTCCAGGTGATAAATATTAGTTATTCATCAGTCCTGCAGCCATATTTCCTAAATGAACGTCACGTTGATGTGCTGTGGAAACGAGCATTTTTACTGTTTGTTGTTTCTAACAGTTGGAATGAAGCAGCCAACAAACGCAGAGATATGATACACACACACACACACACACACACAGAGTCACCTCAGCNCAGCCAACAAACGCAGAGATATGATACACACACACACACACACACACACAGAGTCACCTCAGCAGTAAATTGGCCTTGTCTGTCCTTGGGAACAGCAGAGAAACTTCTCTCCGCTGGGTTTTCTCCATAATTCCCTGCTGCTTCCTCCTTCCCTCCACTTCCCTTTTTCTTTTATCCCTTCCTACAATCCTCTCTTCCTCTTACACTGCATGTAAATAAATTGGTCCCCAGGTCCCACCACTAGGCACTGTGTGTGTGTGTGTGTGTGTGTGTGTGTGTGTGCATGTTACACACACAGCTCTCCAGAGCACAAAGCTACAACACATTAGCTTGTGCTTTTTGTCAGCGAGGTAAATAAAATAATAATGAATTAACTGTTCTCTCATTAACTGTGTGTGTGTGTGTGTGTGTGTGTGTGTGTGTGTGTGTGTGTGTGTGTGTGTTATGATGAAATGTAGAGAAAACACTCCTTGCTGCTTCTCAGCATAGTGGCCAATCATTACTATCATTACTTTTTGCATTTCAAAGACCAGCTCTTGTCTGTTTCATCTCCGACAACAGAACGCTCATCCTGGTATCCATTCAGACACACACACACATGCACACACTCACGTACGCACACACACACACGCACGCGCACGAGAGCCACCCCCGCTCCAATCCACTTTCCCAAATGCCATGAATTATGAAAAAGGGTAAATGGAACATCAAACACACACTGCTTATACAAAGAGTTTTACACACTGCACACACACACTATTCACACACACACACACCATCTCTCAAATCTCTCACATTTTAAATGTACTTGCATATATACATGCCAACGCATAATAATTCTAACTGACTTATTAACTTTCATGCCGGACGTTAAAACATTTGCTGCAGCAGAAACCGTCGGTTCCATTTTCTCTCCAGAATCAAACACCGTACAGGAAGTGTGTGTCTGATTGTCTGTGAGACTAAAAACCAACACGACTTAGTCACGGATCAGCATCCAGACGACTAAACTGATGAATTCAGACTCAACAAATGAGCTTTTAACTAACCAATCTTTTCCAAATTATTTGTGTAAATCTGACTTGGAAAACACTCGACTTTTCCGTTTAATGTCAATAAATCAGCAGAACTCAAAGCGAAACAAGTGAAATCACTTTGAGTCACATGGAGAACTTCCAGCAAAGCTTTTTCTGAGCTCTAAGTGCCTGAATACCTGCACACCGCCATGTTTTCACCTCCAGCAGATGCAGAGAGTCTCATTGTTGCTTAGTAACACAAATGCGGCTGTCAATCACTCGAGCGACGGCGCTATGCGAGATAAAGATCAACAGAAGCTACAATCAGCTGATCAAAAAACAACAGTAAGATGAATAAATCTAAAACCTGACAGCGCTTAATGCAGACACACATCCTCCAGGGCTGATAACTATTTTATAATAATCAATAATCAACAGAACTAACAGTTCCTCCAGGATTCTGCGATTACATAATTCAATGCAAAATCAACCAATCAGCGCATATTATGCAAGAACTCGCAATTCTGACCAATCCCTGCACTTTTAACGCATAAAAAGGGTCCAATCAAAAGCAGGTTCGTAATTTTACCAATTGTTGTATTGTTACTGGGAAAAATGGCCCAATCCAACAACACGTTAACAAACGTTTTCCCCCTGGCCAGTCAGCGTATCAGGTGTGAAGATGATGCTGATTGTTGATGCTGACATCATCTCGTTACCAACAAAATAACAGCTAAAGACTTGAGAAACTATTTCTAACGTTTTACATGAAATTGGGAAATAGGTTTGACTCCGTGTAACGATGTGCTGGAACGCCAGAGAAAGTGGACAGAATCAGCAAAGCACAGAGAATGTTAGCACAGTTAGCGTAGCAGCGGCAGATCACGTGACTGAAGCGGCAGCAGGAAGACGGCACGTGCTGAAAGAATCACGATGAGCGGCGTTTTACTCAAACTTTTACCGGCGTTTCCTGTCATGTCCGCCACATCTCATCATGAACCCAAATTACTTTTATTTCAGCATCTCTCACTCCCAGTCACAAAATGTCCGCTAGCACTGATGCTAATTTTCACTATGTTCAACTCCACTGACTGATGCTAAAAATATTAGCGATCTAAAAGTCTGCTAGCTGCAATGCTAATTAGTACCATGTAAAATCCCATTTGATTATGCTAAAGTGTTAGCGCCTTAAAAACTTGATCTAAAATAGTTAACACTGTACTAGCTAGCTAACCCTAATAAAGTAAATTGACTTTAAATGTTTCTAATTGTTTTTGTATTATGCTTAAAATCGTCCTAAAACTGAACACGTGACTTTTTATTGCTTTATAAATTAACATTAAAAAAAAAAAAACATTGTAAAATGTATTGCAGAATTTCAGAAAAGCTGCTGCAAAAAAAAAGCACTTTTGGCACAGAAATCACAAAAAAAAACAAAAAAAAACAGCTAAATCCTGGAAGCACTGAACTAACTTTTCCTCTGTTTTTGTCGTTATAATAAGTTAAAAAGACAATTATTTTGGACTTAAGGCTCCTCCGTCATGTGTTTTGTCGTCATACTGATGGAGTCTGATGAGATCCTGTTAGCTGCTTTGCTACAAAGGAAACATCTTATTCTGGGTTGATCTGTGAGTATCAGGCTGCGTCTTAACGGTCTGCGGAGGAAAGCCGACGGTTTGTGGTCAGAATTGATCTGCGTGATGAAATCAGATGGCAAAGTGGAGTCCAGGTGGAAAAATGCCAAAGTTATGCTTGAGGATGGACAGATTTTTGGGCGATGCGAGTGAAACCGAACGTAAAAAAAAGAGAAAGCCTCGTGCTGCAGAAGATTTGGAGGAGATGCAAACTCAAGCTGAAGTGTGACAAACTTCCTGGTTAACGGTGCCAAAGCTGCTGCAAAGCCGGAGCAGGTGGTGAGACGCGACCGTTACCGCCGCCATCTTTATGCGCATGCTGTAATTAGCCCAAGATTTCACACACACACACACACACACATACATGTTTAGGAGCAGTCTGATGTTTGGTCACATTGAAAGCATGAGAACCTTTAGCTTAGCTTCATCTCTCTGTTCTCTCTTCATCACGCCCAGCCTCCTCCTCCTCCTCCTCCTCTCAGCAGCCCATCTGTGTAACACTCTGTTTTAACACTTCTCTCCTTCTCACCTGCCATCTTCCCTCTCTCATGTACACAACTCACCTCACCAATCAACACACACACACACACACACACACCTTTTAGGGCTGATAAATACATGGATTGCTTTGTGCACACACACACACACACACTTCTCAGCTTTCACACCCTCAAACTCTCACGCCCACCTTCAACTTCCAACTTCATCTCAATCTCATCTCCATTCCAGCTCCCAACAGGTGTGTGTCTGTGTGTGTGTGTGTGTGTGTGAGACAGCCAGCGTCGTTCCTCCAAAGTGTGCCAGAACTTAAGTCAGAACAGCTGTGCTGAAGGTATGATGTCAGATGTGGCCTGTTGGCCCGCCTCCAGATGGATCTAAACTCTCCCATTGGAGGATTGCCTTGTCAGCCCGCCGTGCCAAAGCGCTGAAGGAGGGAAGAGGGTTTGGACGCCACGCAGACCTGAGCGACACCAACTCGCTGGCATTTCATTAATCATACTCTGGCTTATGATGCATTCACGTTGCATGGGAAAAAAAAAACTGAGAGTGACTGGACGGTTAATGAAAGTGTGAATTCTGAGGGTGGAAACATGCAGCTGCGTTTCTGTCAGACACACAGATGGATTAATGACAACGGCAAATGTGGCGTCGCCTCCTTTTTGGCAGGAAGTGTGTGAAGGAGATGTAAAAAAGGAGCATTTTCTCGTGTGACGGTTCGAGCCTCTCCGATCATTCAGAGAGACGTGCAGGAAATGGACAGATAACAAGGTCACGGTTTGGAGTTGTAGCGTTGAGGAAAACGTTCGTATTTTTAACCTCTGCACTTGAACGCCACGTTTACACAGTTTGCTGATTTGACTTCCTTTGTTTTCCAGAATATTGTAGAATCAAGTAGAAAATTGACAACTTTTTATAATTTATTTTAGACTTTGTTTTGCTCAATTCTTTCAGAATGGATTTTTTTTTTAAGAATGAAAATATTTAAGTCTCCAGAGGTAACTTAAAAATAGCACAGGTCATAAATAGGAAGTGGAGTTTCATCATTTGAAGGGTCTCTCATATGATCGGATCGTTTGTATTGTAGATAATAAAAATGCATGTTTCAAAAACAGTTAATCTGTCCTTGAATGCAACACTGGCACTTCATATTATCAGAAAACACAGTAAAAAAAAAAAAAAAAAANAAAAAAAAAAAAAAAAAGATCTAATTATCTTAATACCAATGGAAAAATGATTAAAAATGATGTAATAATGACACATTATTTCATACAATAATCAATTCACCGAGCAAACGAGAAGTAATGAGAGTATAAATGTTTCTATCATGAAAGTGGAACAGGAAGAAGTAACATGCTAAACCCACTGCAATTGTTCGTGTGTGTGTGTGTCGTGTGAGCAATCATTGCATGCATGACATACTGAGCACATTTAAAGGTAGAGTGAGAAATGACCTGTGACAGATAGAGAGAGAGAGAGAGAGAGAGAGAGAGAGAGAGAGAGAGAGAGATTGGAGAAGGGTTGGGGAGAATAGTATGTTAGGCCTCATTTACCTTATAATGTTCAAAGAGGACTGTTACACACACGCACTTTAACACGCATACACACACACACAAATGCATCCATAATACTGCGTGACCACTGCAAATTGTTCTACAACTTAAAGTCAGTGAAAGAGAGACTCGAGACCTCCCTCTCTTTTTGTTTCTCCTCCTCCTCCTCCTCCTCCTCCTCTTTATATTANCCCCCAATCTCCTTCTCTTTCTGCCGTTTAATAACAACGCGACAGATCAGCTCCATTAGCCCAGACCTCCTCACACATGCAAATGAAGATGGTGTTATGGAGGAACGCGTCACGAATTGGTGATGCCGCCCTCCCCTCCCTGCTCACACACACACACACACACATACACACACATAGAAAGAGAGAGAGACACTAGTTAAATTGAGATGCATTAAGGTTTTGACTGGGGAAACGGACATGAGGTCATTACTGGGTGGCCGGATGATAAAATGATGCAACGTGAACATGGACGGGGTTCAGGGTTGGAGGAAAAAGGGCCGGCTAGAATTTATTTTCTCTCGTTCAGAATCAATGCTGCCTTTGCAGAAAACTGCCTGATAAATTTTTGCTTCTTTTAAAGGCCTCCACTCATTCTCAACTTCTTTTTCATTAAAAAAGAAAAAAAAAATTAAATTCAAAGAAAGCAGCAGCCATTCAGTTTGCTCCTCTATGCTCCCTTTGTGGAAATGGAAAATCAATTAAGTATAAATATAATACAACAAGACATCGACAGACCTGAAGATAAACAGCAAATTTATTTCCAGAAACTTTTAAGGCTCTAGAAAAATCCCACATAAGACCTCCACTCCTGTAGGTGGCACTACACCTTCATAAAATACAGAGAAACCACCTCCCAAAAACCTTTTAATGAACGTCAAAGCAAAGTTAGATGATAGGCTGAGGAACGTGTGGTTACAGGGAAATTTTAAAGGATTTCTTAAAGTTGCATTTATGAACATTTTATGATTTTCTCATAAACTGCGCTTCTTGGAATGGAAAAAGCGTGAATATGTCTATTACTATGTGAATTTTGACGCAAGGTGCAGCGTAAAAATGGAGCATATGGGTGATTTTTACGTTTCCAGTCTGGAAGGTAGGAAAAACAATTCTAAAATGTACTATCCCATGTTGTTGTATGTTCTGGAAAATGTTTGTGTATTTGGGTTGTATTTATTGGGCTCAAACATGCAAAATCGCCAGTTTGCTCCTTTAAAGATTTAGCATGGAGGCATACACTCTCTGGCTGTGTTACAGGTTAACATTTGGTATTAATATATTCTGCCAGGATGATAGATTTACTTTGTCTGTAACAAAGCGACAGTTTGGTGCTTTTCCAGCAGCCTGCAGCCAAAGCTTTCAGTCCTGAGCCTGTCTGTTAAAGTTATATAACAAAAAAAAAAAAAAAAANAAAAAAAAAAAAAAAAAAATTATTTAATTAATCTGAATCATAATCAGAAATGGAAATCAGCGTCTGCCAGCTCAGTCTGCATTCATTCACAGAGAGTTTAGCCAAGTCGACAGCGTCTGAAGCCTGGTACTGAACTGCTGCACTAAATAGAGTCATTACGCATCGCCGTGGCAGCGACTCATACGGCAACGACTTATTGTAAAGCACAGAATCAAGTTTAAACCGCGCCGTGTTCCACAGAGTCGAAATTTAATTGTATCTTACATCGCACAAGTGTGACGTCCTTGAAAATACTCAGAGACAAACAGAAAGGAGTTATCGGCGGAGGGGAAGGAACGGGTGAGAAAATGAGTGGAAAGAGATTTCAGAATTTGAGAGCTACGAGTGTGTGTTCCTTTCACCGCAGGCCTGTGCTGCTCGTGTCTCTTTGTGAAGGTGTTGACAGAGAGACTAATAGAGAGCCTCAATCACGTTCTGTTGCCTTGTTAGCCTTGACGGATGCGCGACATAACTGAGCTGAAATGATGGTTTGTCATCATTGGAAATAATTAGGCTCTTTTGTGGCTGTAATGCTATTGCGTCTCAAGCTTTCATTAACAGGTTCAATACCGGGACCTTGCTTTTGTCGGGCGAGCAACAGCAATCAGTCACGAGCTCATCCAACCCTCTTGCTGCTGCTCTTTCAAAACTCCCAACGTTTGATGAATAAACTTCACTTCCCTAAACAATCATTCCTGGCAGCCAGTCAGCAGATACTTAGCGCCAAAGCCCCATGACAAGGTGCCTCATAAAGGCCACCATATCAGATCTATTGCAGCCACACGAACAGGCCGATAAAAGAAGCTGGAGAATAAATCAATATCATGAATGCCACTTCATCAGATTGCAGGTAGCTCAGACGCTGAAATGTCAGCCACTAATCTCTTTAATAGTCTGATATTACATTTTAATCCCAGCGTGATTCCTTCACTCTCACTCAATACCTGTCAAGGAGGACTGTAAGAAGGCGGCCAAACGCAGCCGGCATCAGGTGGATTAAAGCGAAGGAGAGAAAAGTCAAGAAGACGGAGAGGTGAAAAAGATGGAGGCTGAGTGGATGAGAGGTGGGTGACGCATTTGGATCTTTTATGTATGTTAAAATAAAAAAAAACAACAACAATATAAAATGCTACTCGGATTACAGACCTTGGATTGCATGAAAATAAATTTCTTGGAGTGATATTAGATCATAAATTCTGTTGGAAAAAACCTCATATATAATATATACGAACAAAGTTGGTAAGGAGTGTTGCAATCCTGCGAAGTACAAGGCATATTTTGAATGATAAAGCCTCTTATATGTTATACTGTTCGTTGTTTTTACCTTATTTGACCTACTGTGCAGAGTGAATGAATATATGAATATATGGTTGTTCGGAAACTATGCTTATATTTATCTGTAAATCTTTGTTGATATCTATNTATATGAATATATGGTTGTTCGGAAACTATGCTTATATTTATCTGTAAATCTTTGTTGATATCTATGTAAGCGTTAAGTTGGTAAATATAATCAAACAAGCAGGAAACGATAAGAGATGAGCTGCAGAAATAAGGGTGGAGTTAATAAGTTATACTTCATCCTACTCGTTTTCAGACAACTTTTTTTTCTTTTTGACTATTTGTTTTGTTTGTTTTTTGTTGTAGTGTTATATCTGAAATAAATGAATGAATGAATACCCTGCAGAGCAACCAATAATGCAGCCATGAGAGAAATATAGCGGAGTAAAAACTATATTTTCCTTGTGCAAAAAAGAAGAAATTATCCCCAAATGGAAATCTTGAAGCACCAGGATGTCAGAAACGTACTTAGAGTAAATGTGCTCCGTCACTTCTGAGCTCCGGTTGGGAAAGAGAAGAAGAGAAAGGCAGGAAGAAAGAGAAATGGCTGGTTTATGGAGGCCGTGGCGGCTCGCCATTACAAGTCTGAATTTACAGTGCGGGGCAATGGACTGTAAGAGACGGAGAGGCAATAAAACGATGTCGATGAGAACTGAGGACAAACTGATATGACCATAACATGTCACATTAAAGACAGGCCTGCCATCCATCACTGTGATAAAAGGCCTCCTTCCTTTGAACGCAGCACCGCTGTCATTGATCTCAATGCTTCACTTAGCCTACCGCTAAGCGTTTATGATAACTATCATTATGCAGTTATGGGGATGGCGCCTATCTATCAACGCCATCTCTGAGGTATTAGAACGCAGCATCCAAACGGTTGCATTACAACGATAAGATAACCCTCAAATATTGCACTAATTCACTGCGCCGATAAGACCGGATCACAGAAGAGGAAATTAGGTAGAAAAGAAAACAATCTGCCTCAATTTTTCTCCGTTATGTCATAAAATAATGTGATAATGATGAAGTGAGAAGAGGAGGAGAAGGAAGGAGGTGGAGGAGTAAAGACCTGAAGGCTCCGGGAAGGATTATTTGAAAAAGCAAAGTCAAGTTGATGAGAAACAGAAGGNGGGGGCACTGTCAATAAAACCAAACATGCTTTTAAATCACCCTGAACAAATCAGTAAATCAATATCAATTAGGCTGTAAGATCCCAAACGGACAACTGGCTTTGTTTTAACTAATGAAGTCTGTGGAGGATCCAATCAGTCTGCTCCCACCCAGTGTCACCATCATCACAATGTAGAAAAACAACACGCACACACACACACACACACGCTCAGTCAGTTGCAGAAGTAAATGCATATGTACGTTTAATAATTAATTTGGGGTATTACTGGTGTTTTCTTTAAAAAAAAATTCTGACATCAATCAGCATCATTCAACTCACATAATGAACAGAGTTACAACTAAGAGCTAGTTTCATTATCCTTTTCTGTTTTCAGTTAAGCAGTTAATGGGTTAGTGGAGAAAATGTGGAAAAATGGAAACAAAGGGCCATCAAAAGTTGGAGCCCGAGGCGATGGTGGATGATAATAAAAAGGAGATTCGCAGCAACAAAACCCACACAGATCAGAGGCTGCTGTCTGATTCTCATCATCCACTCCGACATCAACCGGGCTTAACAGCAAACCTTGCATCATTAGCGAAGAAAAGAGCAACAAACAACAAAGAGAAGCACATCCAGCGGGCGCCGAACCCGGCAGCAGAACTGATGCGGATTGAGATGTTTTTTTTTAATTTATATTTTTTATTGATTTAATTTCAAAACTGAAAAAAAAGAAAAACCAACAGAAAAGGAGAAAGAAATAGAAAAAAAAAAGATAACTGAGACGGTTTTAACATCAGTATTAATGATATAGTGAAGCGTCCGTTCAAAACGTGCGAGTTCGGAACGTGGCAGGCTTTACGGTGAGTGCCGCAGCCTGGCGTAATTTAGCTCTGCACGTCCTCATGAGCTAGCTTTGTTTGCTGTACGGCAGGGCGACTCAAATACAAATCTTAAAGGTCCACAAAGAAAAATTTCAATACGACAAAGGTCCGTTTATTAAAGTCAGTCAAGCCAGAGTCAGATTGGGATCATAATTTTTACCGAGGTGTTTGGACATTCGGTTTCGCTTTCTCTGGAGGATTTTGACTCGTTGCGTAGCGGCGATGTCTCGCTGATAAGACGAATAATACATATGAAAAGTATAATTTGCTCAGGGTCCGGAGACAGATGTGGTTCGGTCCAGATCTGAACTTCAGCAACTTCAGTGAGTCTCCGGATTTTGAGGATGACTGCTGTACGGGGTCAGGTTGAGACCGTAACACTGGAATAGCACGCCCGAGCACATTTGGACCGGGCCAGACTTTATGGCATGTGCCACAGCCTGCCGTAAGTGCCCATGGAGCAGAGCATATGCTGCCACGCCTGGAGCGTATCCTGCTGCCGCGACTGGAGCGTATCCTGCCACCGTGCCTGGAGCGTATCCTGCTGCCGCAACTGGAGCGTATCCTGCCACCGTGCCTGGAGCATATCCTGCTGCTGCACCAGGGCATATCCTACCTCCGCAACTGGAGCTTATCCTGCCGCCGTGCCCGGAGCATATCCTGCTGAGTGGACTACTTTTTACCATCACAGCTCAATTTGAGAACCGCTCACCAAACAACTTCACACGTGACGCTGCACGTCCTTGGGTCCTGAGCAACAAACCTGCTGAATTTCAGCTTCATACAGCGCCGTGTTCTAGAGATGTTGGTGCTGCTGACAGACGGAGAAACTGTCTTTATAGATAGATTTAAGCATCAAACCCCCACAAAGTTTAGCTCATGTTCATCCTGATGACTCAAGTGGTTTTTGTATGTTTAAGCGTGTAAGAACACACACCGTGACCGAATTTGGTCAAATTTAGACATGAGAACTGTGAAACACAATATTTCAATAACAATAATTTTGTTTGGATACAATTATTTTGAGAGGCGGTGAGTCAGACGTGCTGCTGTTCAGGTTTCCACCGAGGAAGAAAGAAACACGCAACTCAGAGTCTGCTCCAAAAAAACAAAATGCTATTATTTATAACTTTAAAAAAAACACAAGTTTGCAAGTGGATGTCATTACTACAGTGAGACGTGTGGTGTTTTTTTTTTTTTTTTTTTNTTTTTTTTTTTTTTTTATACACACACACACACACACACACACAGCATGTGGCGAGGCAGATCAGGGTTGCCATATCATTTTAAACATCCATCAGCTCAGCAGAGATATATTAGCTCCTCATCTGCATAAGGCGACGACAGAATGACAAACGAGGGTGAGAGAGAGAGAGAGAGAGAGAGAACACTCTCCTCTTTCACTGAATCTCTTACATGGCTGCCTTTCACCCCTCTGCTCTCCTCTTTGCTCCCTCTATCTCCTTATCCCTCCCTTCTAACCTCCTAAATTGGATCACCCAGCCGGCAGCATGTGTGTGTGTGTAAGCGTGTGAGTGTGTCTGTGTGTATTGTTGCAGAGTAATCACATCTTTTAAATGGAAAAAGGGATGAATCTCGGGAGGAACGATGACCATGAGACCTGTATCTGACTCGCCGGTCCCCCCACTGGCGGTTTCTGTATCTGTGGACGCTCTAAACCCGCTTTCAGCAANTTTTTTTTTTTTTTTTTAACTCTTCAACTTTCTGACTAGAATTTTTTCATATCCCTAACTTCTCAACTGTATTTCTGCAGCCTTGTACTTTTGTGTCTGATGAAGGCGTAGCGTCTCCGCTGTAACCAGAAGCCAAAGTTAAGATTGAGATTTTGATAAAAGGTTTTAGCATCTTTTATGGATTCAGATAGTCACCCTCAAAATCTGGACTCCGGTCCGGATCCTGACTGTCTCCGTACTCTGAGCAAATTATACTTTTCATATATATTATATTCTCCGCTGCAGAGAAAGCGAAACCGAATGTCCGACTGCTCGATGGTGTTGGTTCATTAAGAGGTGACAGCGCAGCTAGTTTCGTCCCTCCCTTCCCCTGATACCTTAAATTCCCGGTAAAAATTAGGATCCCAGTCCGACCCTGGCTTGACTAACTTTAATAAACAGATCTTTGTCTTACTGAAAATTTTCTTTGTGGATCTTTAAGGTTTGTATTTGAGAACTGGATATTAAAGTACAGGCAGTCCCCGACTTACGAACGATCCATACTTACGAACTGAAAAAAATTAGAGCTACATACAATGATTCGTAATAACGAACGCTGCACTACTTTGCAACACACGTCAAAACTTTGCGCATCGTCAGCGGTGCAGCGGCCGTCGCCATTTTAAGTCGGATCACGCTCGCCGTAAACACCATGTTGTGTGTGTTGTTCGTGTTTCGCCTTTTTTTTTCTTGTTTGTAATCTTCATAACCACGCCTCCAAAGCCTCTAAATGCATCTAGCTACGTTAGATACACACCTTACGTAACTGTTCCGATTCCGACTTACATACAAATCCGACTTAAAGAAGGAAGTAGGAACGGAACTTGTTCGTAACCGGGGACTGCCTGTAGTTTCAAAGAGATGATTTGGGTACGTCTTTACTAGCATCCCAAAGATACCCTACCAAACCCCAAACCTTTGTCATGTTGGCTTCACATTTCTTCTAAAAACCATCCTGTACTGATTATTTTGCCAAAACCAGCAGTCAAAGCTAAAGCTAATGCTAGCTAACTCATGATGTCCCGCCTCATCTCCTAGCTAGCTTGCATTCCACTAGCATATGCAAATTACAAGGACTTTCTACATGGCTCTCTGCTTCGCTAAGACAGCCTTAGAAAATAAAAGCTTGTTTTGAAAACATCTATGAGGAAGACGTGGTGAAGATGAATAGAAATCATACACAAAATACACACAAGCTCTGGACCTGTCACACTGCCCTCTCCTATCTGTGCTCTAAACTCTCTCTCTCTCTCTCTTTCTCTCTTAGTCTCAGTCTATCTCGCTCGCCCACCCCTCCTGCCTTCTGATATAAGCGAGTGTGAAACCAAGAGGGGTTNGGGGGGGGGGGGCGGGGGGTGACATGTGGCAAACAAGAGGCAGACACAGACATCAGGGATAACAACACTTGACAGTGAAAAGGCAATATCATAGAAAATACTAGAACAATATGCAGGAACACACTGATACACAACACGACGACAATGGCTCCGAATGCTGCACAACACGGCGTGGGAAAAGAGAGAGAAAGGGGGAGAGAGAGAGAGAGAGAGAGAGAGAGATGAATGCAGTCGTATCGTCAGATCTGAAGGCAAATCCCCCTTGGTGTTAGTTCTGCTGGAGCGGCTGGCAATGACACATGAATATTTCATACTGTTGATGTTTAAATCCCATCATTTGTGATGTGGCACATGAGTGTGTGTGGAGATTCATTGAAATGAGTGAAGAATGTGTGTGTGTGTGAGAGAGAGTGAGAGGGAGAGAGCGTGTGTGTGTGTGTTTGTGGGAGAGTGTGTGTTGATCTATAATGCATAGTTTCAGTAACTTCACTTCTGATATGCTCTGTTGCATCTGTATCTCAGTGCTTGATGTGTGTGTGTGTGTGTGTGTGTGCCTTCAAGCGCAGATTGCCCAGTGTTAACTCATCCATATGAATCTCTGTCCACAACACATAAAGACACTGTAAGTGACATGCATACTTATGCAACACT
Source organism: Lucifuga dentata (assembly GCA_014773175.1). Lineage (NCBI taxonomy): Eukaryota > Metazoa > Chordata > Actinopteri > Ophidiiformes > Bythitidae > Lucifuga > Lucifuga dentata. Next base: position 30,725 of record VXCM01005065.1, read on the forward strand.
CATGCAGATTTCACACACACACACACACACACACACATGCAGATGAGCCTTCATTTTTGTGCGGTTTTGACACTTGCTGAACACCACACGTTATCCGTCGAGCATGTTGGACACGTTTGGAGAAGCAGCGCTCCGAGAAACGAACTTTGGAAAAAAAGAAGGAAAAAAAAACAAAACCCAGCAGGCTTTAAAGATGTGGAGCTCGTTAAGCTTTACGTTACCTTTTTAGATTTGTCTTACAAGTTTATCACCAAAACCTAATTTCTCTTGATCGTAGCTCACTGGCACACGACAGGAATAACAGCAAGGCGTTTTCAGACAGGAAGTGTCCAGGTGACTGCAGGAGGGTCAAACCTCGCGCTAAAACTCACTTTTCTGACGTCTTGTTGTACGGCTGGAATCAGATCAGATCATTTCAGACCGTGGCTACAAAAAAAAAAAAAAAAAAAAAAAAGCCATGATTTAAATGTGAAAAAGAGAAATATGGGTGTTTTGATATGATAAATACCAGACTAGACTTGAGGAACACACAAAAAAATGCTGATTTACCAGCTAGATCAGCTAGCAAACTCAAGACAGAAGCTAACGGCTGTCAGCGCAGCAGCTAATGTGAAGTTATAAGGTCACAAGCACCTGGGAGCCACTTCCTGTCTCATGAGCTTCAGCCGAACATCATGAAGCTACAGGAAACTCGTCTTCCTGCTTCATTAGTCCACCTCTCTCTCTCTCACTCTCTCTCTCTCTCTCTCCCTCTCTCCATCTGTCTCCGCTATTTTGCTTTTTTTTTTTTTTTTTTTTTTTTCCAGGTAAACAGCACAACCAAACCCCATATTTTCCATTCTGATTTCCATATGCACAATTTCCCGGCTAATAGAGTGTACTCAGAAATGACTAATCGAATCGGAGCTACCTGGAAAATTAATTTGCCGTTATGTTCTTCCAAAATTGTAACAGGGAGGGCCGGCAACCTTGTGCGGTACCGCCGCGGGGGAAAGTAAACAATTAGAGAGTTGGTGACTAATGAATTCTGTGATTAATGAGCGTGTTGGAGGTAAATATCTACAAGACTGACATCCGTGTGCAGGCACGTATGTACAAACGGTTACACGTTCAGCGTGAAATGCTGCTTATCTATACACAGCGTTCATGGTTGAAGTGAAATACTCCGCACCTCTTCAAAATTTTGTTTTTCTAACCAGCAGCGTTCTGGCTCTGCATGGTGAAGTGAAATAGCTGGAATAAGATCAGGATGATAGCAAGCGCACACACACGAGCAAAGAGTGTGTGCGTTTATATTTAGAAGCAAGTGAGAAAGAGAATCGGGATAGGTTGGAGAGAGTAAGTGTTTGTGTGTGTGTGTGTGTGTGTGTGTGTGTGTGTGGTGAGAGAAACGAGATAAGGCCAATCTGGTTTGTAGTATTACAGCTTCAGATAAAGAAAAGAGAGGGAGATAGCGAGGCGACAGCACCTCATCGCGTCAACGCAGACGCTGTGGCGATCACATGAGGAGAAAAAAAAAACAAAACAAACAAAACTGGGTGACTGAGAATAAAAAGAGTGTTTCAGTTCTAAACACTCTACTTTTATCAGCACAATGCTCAGCGACTAGCCCCATCTGAGGAGTAATGACAGATACACAGAGATCATTACAATAGGATGTGTGTGTTTTTCTGTGTGTGTGTGTCTGTACAATCACATGAATGTGCGTCAAATCCCCAAACACGGGAAAGTGAAGGCCGCCGGCTTAATTGAAGGATGTAGTAGCAAAGTGATAGGTAGAAAGGGACAAGATGTGTTTCTGTTAGTGTGTGTGAAAGGGAGAGAGTCCCACAGTGGTGTAATGACTCCCCAAGGGAGCAAGACCCGGGGCTGTGACNCCCCCCCGTCAACGAGAGGAGATGAAGAAGGAGGAGAGACGGAGCTGAATAAGGAGACGATGGCGGCGACAGCTGTCTGCTCCTCAGGACAGTAATTGGTTGGCTTGGAGAATGAGAAAGGATGGGAACAAATATGAAAACACACACACACACACACACACACACACACACACACACACCTATG